>CAUYPK010025446.1:0-10064 GCA_963574355.1 Loris lydekkerianus | reverse complement strand
TTGTTTTAGGAGATTCAAAGTCGATGACCACCCTCTTCTGACTTGAAAAGTTTCAGCAGAGAGATCTGCAGTTATTCTAATATTCTTCCCTTTGTAGATAATGGTTTTCTTATGTCTGGCTACTTTCAGAATTTTCTCCTTCATATTAAGTTTAGTGAAGTTAATTATGATGTGCCTGGGGGATGTGTTATTCGGGTTGAGTCGTGCTGGGGTTCTGAAACTGTCTGCTATCTGAGTTTCAGAATCTCTTGGCATGTCTGGAAAATTCTCTCATAATTTCATGGAGAAGATCCTCTGTGCCTTGTGAAGCCACTTCATCGCTTTCAGGGATTCCAATGAGGCGGATATTAGCCTTCTTCGAATTATCCCAGAGTTCTCTGAGAGAATGATCCATTTTTGCTCTCCATTTCTCTTCCTCATTGAAAGTTTGGGAGCATTCAAATGCATTTGTCTTTGATGTCAGAAATCCTTTCTTCTGCTTGCTCCACTGTGTTACTGAGGGATTCTACTGTATTGTTGAGATCTTTGAGGGCTACAAATTCTTGCTTTATTGTGTCTAAATCTTTGAAGGTTTTGTCTTTAAATTTTGTTGAATTCTTTAGACAACTTTTGAATTGCTCCTCGAATTTCTAATTCCAAGTTTTCGTCCCTTCTATTAATCTTGTTTGTAGTCCAAATTCTGAATTCAATTTCTGACATCGTGGCCATCTGTTTATGAATGGGATCTTCAGTTACATCTGGCATATATTTTCTTAAGGGGGTTGATCTACCCTGGTCATTCATGTAACCAGAGTTTTCCTACTGATTGTGCCTTCTGATTATTTTATATCGTTTGAGTACATGAGTGGATAAAGAAAAGTTGGGTTCGGGGCTCTACGAGTAGTGATTAACCAGCCCTTTGTTCCATAGCTGGGATTTGTGTCTGTACCTTTTCCCCTGGAGCTTTGCCAAGTACCTGTACAGTGCTACGGCCTTAGAAACTGAAGACCTGCTTGGTGTGGTGGGGCTAGGTGGCTCTGTCTTGTTTTCAGCTGGTCTCTTTCTGACCCTAGTGAAACAGTTACTCTGGGTTAAAGTCTCAGCTGTGGAGAAATACCAGCAATTAAGTCACCTCGCCCCCCATAGGCAACAATTGGAAAAGGAAAATGAAACCTTCTTACAACCACACACCCAGATTACCAATTGGATTGTCCTTGGGCGATTGGCTCAGTTCAAAACGTCCAAATCAGTTGTCTAAGTCAGCACCTGTCTCAGGTCGGAGAGTTCAAAAAGTCTCTGGCAACTAGATCGCAGGGGTCTGCTGACAACTGAAATATGACTTTCTACGGAGCTCTGTGAGGTCAGGAGGACCCACCAGCATATAGGTTAGTCTGGGGAGGTTGATACCTCCTTCCCCACCTTGTACCTCTGTCATACCCAGTCATTGATAACCCTGCAGGGCTGTGACCCAGTTGTCTCCAATGAGCAGATACTCCAGGGATTTGCACCTGCCTGAATCACAAGGAGATCTATGTCTCCTCAGCCAGGGTGCTGCTCTCTGACACTATCTGGCAGGGGGAGGTGAGGCCTGACAACCTTGGGTGTTTAATGGAGGCTGGGGCTGTTCACTCAGTTCCAGCCCTGCCCCTGATTGATATTACTGACAGAACGACTTTGTGGAATTTGTTTCTGTCCCTGCTAAATTCACATGTAGAAGAGAAGCTGTTTTGAGTTCATAGAACCTGTGCCTCTGGCCCTGTTGTGCCGCTGCCAGGTCTCAGCTGTAGTTTGTATTCGCAGCAGGGTTACCTGTCTGTTCTAGCCTCTGCCTGCCCTCCTTTCTTTTGGCTGATGATCCCCTGGGGGCCAGGTGTGTATTAGGCTCAGGAAAGCGGTCCTCTGGGTCAGCCCCGTCCTGGTATCAGCTGGCAGTGTGCGTGCGTTTTCTAGTCCCTGTGCTCCACACAGTCCGTTACCACCTCAGCAAACCCTTTACTCACGGGGCCTGTGTTTCCATCCCAGGTCTGTTTCGCTAGTGGTTGCTACCTGACAAGATGCCCAGCCTCCTCTGGTTGCCCAGAGAGACAGGGGGTGTGAGTTCAGAATATCCAGGGGTGAGCCTAATTGTTGCCAAAAACGGCTACTGCTCCGCGCGTCGGAGCACCGCTGCTCCTTTGTGGTTCCCTCTTAGGTGACCGTACTCTCCTCCCTCCCATGCCGCAGAATCAGCACTGACCAGTTGCAGTCCAGGCCCTGCCCACACCCCTTAAGAAAACACCCAAGAATCTGGACTCCTGGGGGACAGGCCTCCAGACCTCAGAGTGAGTGTGGAGGGGTGTGCTGGGAGCTCAGAATTGCAGGTAGAGAATATATACAGTTTTATGCCTGACAGGAGAGCGCCATGGCACCCTAGTAGGGGAAGTAGGTCCAATTTTTAGAGGGTCTCTCCTGTGAAGTATAATGGGAGGACTTTCTAACTCTGCTGATTTGTTTATGGGGTACTCCGAGCTGTTCTCATGGGGGAGGGGACTCCCATCCGGTTGGTGATGTATTTTGTACCTTTTGTTTGTATCCTTGGGGTCACAGCTCACCTCAGCATGATTGATATGTGTTCTTCATCCTTCTTTCTTGGCACAGCTCTAATCCACCAGGTTACTTGCTAAATTTCTGTCCTTTAACTCTCCTTCTGGATGGGAGCTTCTGTGGAAAGCTGGCTTCAGTCAGCCATCTTGCCTCTGCCCCTGACCAGATGGTTTTATAGCAGAATTTTACCAAACCTTTAAAGAAAAACTTGTACATATACTGTAGAGTCTATTCCAAAACATTGAGAAGGAGGGAACCCTATCCCATTTCCTTCTATGAAGCAAATATCACCCTGATACCAAAACCAGGAAAGTATATGACCAAAAAAATCTACAGACCAATATCATCAATGAATATAAACACAAAAGTACTCAAAATCTTAGCAAACAGAATTTGGCAACACATTTAAAAAAAGTTCATTATGACCAGGTGAGCTTCTTTCTAGGGACACCAGGCTCGTTCAACATATGGAAATCCATAAATGCACTTCTCCATATAAAGAGAAGTAAAAACAAAGAGCACATATGATCCTCTCAATAAATGCAGAAGAAGTATTTAACAAAATTTAATATCCTTTTTTGATAATAACACTTAAGAAAATAGGCATATGGTTTGGCACCAGCCATATACATTGAGGCTGGTGGGTTTGAACCAGCCCGGGCCAGCTAAGCAATGATAACTGCAACAGAAAAATAGCTGGGTGTTGTAACAGCACCTGTAGTCCCAGGTACTTGGGAGGCTGAGGCAAGAGAATCGCATAAGCCCAAGAGTTTGAGGTTGCTGTGAACTTTAATGCCATGGCACTCTACTGAGGGTAACATAGTAAGACTCTGTTTCAGAAAAAAAAAGAAAACAGGCATAGATGGGACATTTCTGAAACTGATAAAGCTATCTATGGCAAACCCACAGCCAATATCATACTGAATGGAGAAAAATAGAAAGCATTTCCATTTGGGACTGACATAAGACAAGGGTGTCCACTAATACCACTACTGTTCAACATAGTGCTGGAAGTGCTGGTTAGTGCAGTCAGGCAATTGAAGAATATCATGGGTATCAAAATGGGGACAGAGGAGATCAAGCCATTGCTCTTTGCTAATGATATGATCTTATACTTAGAAAATCCCCAGGAGTCAACCACGAGACTTCTGGTGGTGGTCAAGAAATACAATAACATCTCAGTATATAAATCAATGTTCACAGATCAGTAGCCTTCATATACGCCAAAAACAGTCAAGCTGAAATCAAAGATATAATAGCCTTCCCAGTAGCATAAAAGAAAATGAAATACCTTGGAATATACCTAACAAAGGATGTGAAGGATCTCTACAGAGAGAACTATGAGCATATTAATGTACACAGCTATGATTTAATAAAAAAAAAAAAAATTGAAGAAAAAGAAAAAAAAAAAAGAACTATGAAACCCTGAGAAAAGAAATAGCAAAGGATGTTAACAAATGGAAGAACATACCATGCACATGGCTGGGAAGAATCAAAATTGTTAAAGTGTACTATCAAAAGCAATCTATAGATTTAATGCGATTCCCATTCAAATTTCATTCACATTTTGAAGATCTTGAAAAAATAGTTCTATGTTTTGTATGGACCCAGAAAAAACACCAAATAGCCAATGCAGTTTTACAGAAGAAGAACAAATATGGAGTTATCACATTATCAGACATCAGGTTATAGTACAAGTCAACAGTGATCAAACAGCATGCTATTAGCATAAATATAGAGACATAGATCTATGGAACAGAACTGAGAACCTAGAAATGAAACCAGCCTCATATCAACATCTGATCTTTGATAAAGTAAAGCAAAGCATACACTGTGGGAAAGAGTCTCTATTTAATAAATGGTGCTGAGAGAACTGGTTGACTGTAAGTAAAAGACAAACTGGGCCTATACCTCTCACCACTTGCAAAAAGTAACTCACACTGGATAAAAGATTTAAATCTAAGGTATGAAACTATGAAAACTCTAGAAGAAAGTGTCACGACCTCTAAGGCCCTGGTCTCAAGCTGCTGCAGGAAGGAACCAGGCGTGACACGGATTAGAAGTATAAGCTTGAGGAAAGTGGGCTAACCTTAAGTTCAGGGCAGCCCTCAGCCCCCTCAGCAATAGCTATTTATTAAGGTTATACACAACAGGTGTAGAGAGTTAAGGTAATGACATACACAACAGCTGTGGAGTGTTAAAAGGTCATTACATATGAGGGCTGCATGTGTAAGGATTGCCAAATGCTCTTTCCTCATGTGTTCTTTCCCCACAACGCCCTTAAATGAAGTAACAAGCATCAATGTTTAACACATGCTTACTAGTGAGTGACAATTCTTACTTCATTCCGGAATACTGAGTTACTTGGGGACTGCCCCCAAGTCACAAAACGTCTCTAGGCTTGCCAGGAAACTTTCCTGGTCTCAACATTTCCTTTTAATGTGATAATAATCATAACTGTCCTCTGCAAGCATGGTGTCCATTCCTCTACAAGAAAGTATGGGAAAAACTCTGAATCTTAGTGGCCTAGGAAAAGAAGTTATGAAGAAGACCCTATTGGCAGTTGCGGCAACAACAAAAATAAATAGATCAAGTTAAAAGCCTCTGTACATGATCAGCAAAGCAAATAGACAACCTTCAGAATGAGAGAAGATATTTGCATGCTCTGAATCTGACATAAGGCTGATAACCATTATCTACAAAGAATTCAAGCAAATCAACAAGAGCAAACAACCCCATTAAAAAGTGTGCAAGAGATGTGAACAGAAGCATCTTTTCTCATGAGGACAGACAAATGGCCAAAAGACACATGAAAAAATGCTCAGTGTCCTAATCATCAGAGAAATGCAAATGATATTTTGTGATAACTCCTAACCCCAGTGGCAATGGCCTACGTCACAGGGTCCCAAAGCGTCAAATGCTGGTGTGGATACAGAGAGAAGGGAACACTCCTGCAGTGCTGGAGGGGATTACAAATTAGTACAGCCTTTGTGGAAAGAAGTATGGAGACTCCTCAAAGAACTAAAAGTACTTTCTATTTGATCCTGCATTCCCATTGTTAGGTATCTATCCAAAAGAAAAAAGTCATTTTACCATAAGGACTTTTGCCCTCGAATGTTTTTAGCAGCCCAATTTATAATTGTAAAAATGTGGAAACAACCCAGGTGTCCTTCAACCCGTGAATGGATTAATAAAGTGTGGTATATGTGAACCATGGGATACTATTCAGCCATAAAAAGATGGAGGTTTTGTATATTTTGTAGCAACCTGGGAGGGTTTGGAGAACATTCTCTGAAGAGAAGTATCACAAGAATGTAAAAAAAAAAAAAAAAAAACCCAAACATTTATTTCTTGTACTCAATAGTAAGTTGAAACTGGTAGATAAACAACTACAGGCCCACATGAGAAAAACTCAATTAGATTTAAGAGGGTAGGGGAGGGGGTTTGATAAGATCCCACCCAGTAGGTACAGTGCACAGGCATAGCACACTTTCTGGGTGAAGGAGACAGTATCTCCTCGGACTTTATCTAACAAATAGAAACAATGTGATATAATCATATGTACCGTCATATTAGTCTGAAAATTCAAATAAAGAAGAAAAAAGATTGCTTTGGCTTATTAGAAGTGCAAATTCTTAAAGTTTGCTTTGCTTATTTGGGGTCTTTTGTGGTTCCATGTGAATTTTATCTATTTCTGTGAAAAAAAGTTCCATCAGAATTTTGATAGATTGCATTGAATCTGTATATTATTTGGGAGTAGTATAGACATTTTAATAATAATCTTCCAATCGATGAAAAACAGGGTATCTTTCCATTTATTTGTGTCAGATTTCTCTCCTCAGTGTTTTTTATGGTTTCTGTTTATAGATACTTTACCTCCTTTATTTGAAATTCTTTTTTTTTTTTTTTTTTTTGAGACAGAGCCTCGAGCTGTCGCCCTGGGTAGAGCTCACAGCAACCTCCAACTCCTGGGCTCAAGCGAGTCTCCTGCTTCTGCCTCCCAAGTAGCTGGGACTACGGGCACCTGCCACAACACCTGGCTATTTTTTGGTTGCAGCCATCATTGTTATTTGGCGGGCCCAGGCTGGATTTGAACCTGCCAGCTCAGGTGTATATGGCTGGCGCCTTAGCCACTTGAGCCACAGGTGCTGAGCCATGAAATTCTTAGTATCAGTTGCCTACTTCTCTCAGTGCCCTGCAGCTGTCATTTCAGTCCCACCCTTTGTAGCTTGGTGCTTGCTGGGAGATAGTATCTGGCTTCTCTTAGACTGAGGTTACCTGTAGTGCAGCATTTACCTAGCTTTCCATGTTGCTTTCTGGCTCTTTTCTGGCTTTGTTTTCCATTTCTTCATTGGCCTGACCTCTGTGAGTCTCTGAAAGTCAAGTTCATGCCACTTTCTTCCTAGACCTATGGCTGTTTTGCCACTGATTGTCTGCATGCAGTTAGTGGCAACCCACCTCTGTCCCATCACCACCTATAGACTCGGTCTTTTATGCTCACTCTCTCCCCAGGTGAACTCTGAGATCCATCACACAAGCCTAGACTGAGACTGGGTTCCCAGAGTTACCTTGGATGGGATAATTGTATTCTGAGCTGTGGACATGAGCCCTTGACTTAGTTTCTATGGGGTTGTTGCCCTGGTCTGCTCAGTATGCTCCTATCTATCTCCTGCATCAGGCCTCTGTCCTGACCACTAGCTAGAATGGACACCCAGAAGTGTCCACAGTAGTGCTGTAAGCCATTGAGATCAGTAGTGGTGATCTCAATGATGGGAGTGAGCCCTGAGCTGGGCTAGAGTCTTTCTCCAGGAATTTTCTGGTTTGAGCTGGCAAAGAAGAGTCTGTTTTCTACTCTTGTGCCATGGAGCTATTAGTTGCGACTCTAGAGCTGCCTGTGGCCATATTCCTGTCCCCTGGAGAAAGTTTATCTGTGCTCTTAGTTGCTAAATCCAAGATATAAGTGCTGGGATGAGATGCAAAAAGGGACCCTACAGCTTATACTTGGCTTTACTCCTTCCTGGGCTGACTGTTGAGCTTTTTTTCAGATTTTGAGTTACCCTAACATCTTTCATACATGACTCCCCATTTTCTTAAGCATCATTTTCCTTTCAGTGAGGGCAGTGTGATTCTATGTCCTTTTTAGTGGCATGAGTCATCCTCTGACATGCTGCGTCATTTCCCTGAATGTTTTGCTTGCTGTTCACTGTCTTCCACACTAGAGTGACAGCTCCAAGAGAGCAGCATCTGAGTTCACTTCCCTGAGGCATCTCAAGCACCTACCACACATAGAAGGTGCCCAAAATACTTTAATAAATGAAACACATCAGCCTGAGTGCAACTGTACAAGGTCTGATAATTGGGCCCATATTTCATTGCTGAGTATCACTGTGGTCATCTTCTGAGTACCCCCTTGGGAAGCTGTGCACTGATGCCAGCACCCAGTCTACCTTTCAAAGCAGTTTTGGAGCTCTTTTTTTGGAATGACCATCAGTGCTTTTGTACATACAAAAATATGTAACAGCAATAATGAATGCCACGTAGTAAGACATTGCCATATGTCGACAAGAACATAGGTATGAGACACTGATGTGTGAAGGTTATGCAACCTCACCGAGTTCGTACAGTGCTACCAAGTGAAGTACATGGTGTGAGGTTGTAAACTTAATTATCAGACTTTGTATGTCATCCCAGACATGAATGAAAACAGTGATTATCTAGAATTTGGTTATATCTTACAACACAGAGAAAGATTGAGGGGTTTAGTTACTAGTGAAAGTTATGTGTCTTCATAATTCAACTCACATAGTAAGTGGCATTGCAAGAGTACTATCTATATTTGGATTCTAGTAAGTTGCCTCTATATTACATGGACCTCCCCTTCCTAGGAAAGCAAAATATTTAATATAAGAAATTTTGCACTAGTCCAGTGGTTAGCCTGTTGGTCCAACAGATATAGTTTTTGTCTTTAAAAAAAATATTTAAACATTGTTTACTTGAAACTTGTCTTTCTAAAGGTCCGATAGTATAAAAATGTCAACCTTTCCTCAGTAGAGTGCCGGACTGTTCTCTTTAATTAATCAAAACTTAAGTAATAATTTTAATAAGAAGCATAATCTGCATGTTTGATTTTTTTTAGCTGTTGGTAGAACTGAGTGACCATATGTTAAAGGATATCAGAAAACGTTTGGTTTGCATATATCTAGTCCAGCAAGCTAAAAGCAATCTAAACTTTACCATCTTCTGATCAGTGCATAGTTAACTCATAGGCATATTTAGAGATAGGAGGATAGGAGTGAGTTTACATGGGAATATGAGTTTGGTGTGGGATGTGCTCTGGTTGAGGTCACAGTAAAAAAAAGTCCAAATGGATATATATGTGTGTGTATATATATGTATGTATGTGTGTGTAGTTGGAGATGAGAAACTTGGAGTTCACATGATAGGCATGGGTTTTGGAGTCATTCTTAAATGACAAGGCAGAGAAACTGGGCACGTAAGGAATAATATCACTCAGTGTGGCAGGCAGAGGCCTGCGCAGAAGGATGGAAGGGCTGGGACCTCAAGGTAGGGGGAGGCTGATCCAAGCCTCATAAGGTCTTGTCCCCCTGCTGTTTTCCAGTTTGTGGCTTGGGCCAATCCTTCAGCTTTATGATATGCAAAATAAAAACGCAAGTACTGCACTCTGGGAGGCTGAAGCAGGTGGATCACCTGAGCTCACAGGTTCAAGACAAGCCTGAGCAAGAGTGAGACCCTGCCTCTAAAAATAGCTGGGTGTTGTGGCAGGGACCTGCAATCTCAGCTACTTGGGAGGCTGAGGCAAGAGAATCGCTTGAACCCAAGAGTTTGAGGTTGCTGTGACTTAAGATGCCGTGGCACTCTCTTGAGGGTGACCCCCCCAAAACCCCCAAAATACAAGTACTGTTCTGGGAATTTAGCAAACAGTAAGTGGAAATGCTTTATCAGGTTAAAAAAGGAGAAAGAAAATGGATCTTTGAGAAGAATACAGTGGGCATTAGAGTCAGATGTAACTCAGAGGCCAAGAAAACAAGAATGGAGAGAAGCCTTTAACCACAGGTAGTCATTGGTGATCTTTGAAAGATTTCCACAGAGCATAGAATTAGGGAAAGCAGCAACTGGGCACAGCGAGTCTGGGAAGACAGGAGTCCAGGCATCTCTGGCTAGTGGGATCTGCCTATAATCATCCCTTTGAGGATACAGGGAGCCAGCAAGGGACTTCTGGACCCCAAGAAGAGGACAAAAACAGTGGAGAACTGGCAAGTGATTACGTGTGTTCAATTGACCTAATCACGCCGGCAACCATGAGTACAAGCAGCAGCAAAACTGCAAACTGGAAGGGCCTTACCTGTGAACTGTTTTGGTGTTCTTGGACTTGGCACTCAGTTGAACTGCCTTGGGGAGAGCCTGAGCAGGAGTGTGGAGAACTTTGGGCATTGTCTGGGACCCGAGACCGAGCCACTGAGCTGGGCACAGGAAGTCATTGT
>CAUYPK010025445.1:0-28287 GCA_963574355.1 Loris lydekkerianus | reverse complement strand
CTCCATCCATGTAAACATGAAAGAGGTAAAGTCTCCATCTTTCTTTAAGGCTGCATAATATTCCATAGTGTACATATACCACAATTTATTAATCCATTTGTGGATTGATGGGCACTTGGGCTTTTTCCATGACTTAGCAATTATTAATTGGGCTGCAATAAACATTCTGGTACAAATATCTTTGTTATAATGTGATTTTTGATCTTCTGGATACATACCCAGTAGAGGAATTGAAGGACCAAATGGCAGGTCTATTTTTAGATCCCTAAGTGATCTCCAAACATCTTTCCAAAAGGAACGCATTAGTTTGCATTCCCACCAACAGTGAGAAGTGTTCCCTTTTCTCCACATCCATGCCAACATCTCTAGATTTGGGATTTTTTGATGTGGGCTAACCTTACTGGAGTTAGATTATATCTCAAAGTGGTTTTGATTTGCATTCCTCTGATGATTAAGAATGATGAGCATTTTTTCACGTCTGTAGGCTGTGCGCCTGTCTTCTTCAGAGAAGTTTCTCTTCAAGTCCCTTGCCCAGCCTGAGATGGGATCACTTGTTCTTTTCTTGCTAATACATTTAAGTTCTCTGTGGATTCTGATGATTAAACCTTTGTCAGAGACATAACCTAGAGATATCTTCTCCCAATCTGAGGGCTGTCTGCTTGCTTTACTTACTGTGTTCTTGGCTGTGTTGAAGCTTTTTAGTATGATCAGATCCCAGTAATGTATTTTTGGTGTTGCTTCGATTGTCTGTGTGTGTGTGGGGGGGTCCTCCTCATAAAATATTCTCCCAGGCCAATTTCTTTAAGTGTTTTCCCTGCACTTTCTTCTAGTATTTTTATAGTTTCAATATAGTCTTAAGTTTAAATCTTTAATTCAGTGTGAATCTATCTTAGTTGATGGTGAAAGGTGTGGGTCCAGTTTCGGTCTTCTACAGTCGCCAACCAGTTCACCAAGGACCATTGTTAAACAGGGAGTCTTTCTCCCACTGAATTTTTTAAATCAGTTTATCAAAGATCAAATAACAGTAAGTAGCTGGATTCATCTCTTGGTTCTCTATTCTGTTCCAGACATCTACTTCTCTGTTTTTGTGCCAGTACCATGCTGTTTTGATCACTATCAATTTATAGTATTGTCTGAGGTCTGGTAGTGTGATTCCTCCTGATTTGTTTTTATATCTGAGTAATGTTTTGGCTATTCGAGGTTTTTTCTGATTCCATACAAAAAGTATTATTTTTTCGAGATCTTTAAAGTATGACAGTAGCTTTAATAGGGATTGCATTAAAATTGTATATTGCTTTGGGTAGTATGGACATTTTAACAATGTTGATTCTTCCCAGCTATGAGAATGGTATGTTTTTCCATTTGTTAACATCTTCAGCTATTTCTTTTCTTAGAGTTTCATAGTTCTCTTTATAGGGATCTTTCACATCCTTTGTTAGGTAAACTCCCAAATATTTCATCTTCTTCAACACTACTGTGAAAGGAATAGAGTCCTTGACTGTTTTTTCAGCTTCACTATTGTTGGGATATATAAAGGCTACAGATTTATGAGTGTTGATTTTGTAACCTGAGACACGGCTATATTCCTTGATCACTTCTCAGAGTTTTGTAGTATTAATAGAATCCCTGAGCTTTTCCAGATATACAATCATATCATCTGCGAAGAGTGAAAGTTTGATCTCCTCTGGATCAAGTGTATATGGATCTCCCATATCAAGTGTATATGGATACACTTGATCGTCTTTTCTTGCCTGATTGTGATGGCTAAGACTTCCATTACAATGTTAAAAAGCAGTGGAGACAATGGGCAACTTGGCCTGGTTCCTGATATGAGTAGAAATGATTTTAATTTAACTCCATTCAATACAATATTGGCTGTGGGTTTGCTGTAGATGGCCTTTATCAGTTTAAGAAATGTCCCTAATATACCAATTTTCTTCAGTGTTCTGATCATGAAGGGATGCTGGATATTATCCAAAGCTTTTTCTGCATCAGTTGAGAGAATCATATGGTCTTTGTTTTTTATTTTGTTTGTGTGATGAATTATACTTATAGATTTACGTAAATTGAACCAGCCTTGACATCCTGGGATAAAACCCACTTGATCATGGTGTATAATTTGTTTGATGTGCTGCTGGATTGTTTGTTAGGATCTTATTGAATATTTCTGCATCAATATTCATTAGTGATATTGGTCTATAATTTTCTTTTATTTTCCTGGTTTGGGAATCAAGGTGATGTTTGCTACATAGAATATGTTGGGTAGTATTTCTTCTTTTTCTGTATTTTGGAAAAGGTTAAGTAATATAGGTACTATTAATAGTTCCTCTTTAAAGGTTTGGTAGAATTCTGATTCAAAACCATCTGGTCCCGGGCTTTTCTTTTTAGGAAGATTTTGTATAGTTGATGCTATTTCAGAACATGATATAGGCCTGTTCAACATTTCCACTTCATTCTGGCTAAGTCTAGGAAGGTGGCATGCTTCCAAGTATAGGTCTATTTCCTTTAGATTTTTGTATTTCTGAGAATAGAGTTTCTTATAATATTCATTAAGGATTTTTTGAATTTCTGAGGAGTCTGTTATTTTGTCTTTGCTATTTCTGATTGATGAAATTATAGATTTTAATCTTTTTTTACTGGTTAGGTTAGCCAAAGGTTTATCTATTTTATTGGCCTTTTTCAAAAAGACAAATTTTTGATTTATTGATCTGTTGTATAATCCATTTGTTTTCAATTTCATTTAATTCTGCTCTAATTTTGGTTATTTCTCTTCTTCTGCTGGGTTTGGGATTGGAATGTTCTTCCTTTTCCATTTGCTTGAGATGTCCCATTAAGATGTTAACGTCCTCTCTTTCCGTTCTCTTGAGAAAGGCTTGCAATGCTATAAATTTGCCTCTTAGGACTGCCTTTGCAGTATCCTAAAAGTTCTGGTAATTCGTGTCTTCATTATTGTTTCGTTCCAAAAATTTGGTAATTCCCTTCTTAATCTTGTCTATGACCCAGCTATCCTTCAGCATAAAGTTATTTAGCTTCCATGTTTTTGTATGAGTATGCAGATTCCTGTTGTTACTGAGTTCAACTTTTATTCCATGATGGTCCAAGAAGATGCAAGGAATAATTTCTATTTTTTTAAATTTGTTGAGGTTAGACTTGTGACCTAAGATGTGATCAGTTTTGGAGGATGTTCCATGGGCTGATGAGAAGAATGTGTATTCAGTTTTGTTAGGATAAAATGCTCTGTACATGTCTGTTAAATCCAATTGTTGAATGGTTAAGTTTAAGTCTAAACTTTCTTTGCTTTGTTTCTTATTGGATAATCTATCCAACACTGCCAAAGAGGTGTCAAAATCTCCAACTATTATGGTGCTGGAGGAAATCAGGTTGCTCATATCTGTTAGAGTCTCTCTTATAAATTGAGGCACATTCTGGTTGGGTGCATAAATGTTGACAATTGAAATCTCATCATGTTGAGTGTTAACCTTAACAAATATAAAGTGGCCATCCTTATCTTTCCTTATTTTTGGTTTAAAGCTTATCATATCTGCGACTAAAATTGCAACACCTGCTTTTTTTTTACAGTTTTGGCCGGAGCTGGGCTTTAACCCACCACCTCTGGCATATGGAGCTGGTGCCCCACTCTTTTGAGCCACAGACATCGCCCTGCAACACCTGCTTTTTTCTGATTTCCATTTGCCTGAAATATAGATGACCATCCCTTCACCCCAAGTCTACATTTATCTTTTATTCTTGTATGCAGCAGATATTTGGCCTGAATTTTTGTATCCAGTCAGCCAACCTGTGCCTCTTTAGAGGACAATTTAAGCCATTCACATTAATTGAGAATATTGATAAGCTTGGTTGTTTTTTTGGTATCGAGTTTTTTGAATGTAGAGTGGACTTTTTTAATCCTTTTGCCCTGTGGAAGTTGGAATTTGATCAGTACTACAATTAATTTTACTCTGATGGTAGAGGATTACACTAGTCATTGTGGAGGATAGGTCTGAGAATATCCTGGAGATCTGGTTTAGTTATGGCAAATTTCTTCAACATGTGAATGTCATTAAAGATTTAATTTCTCCATCATAAATGAAACTCAGTTTAGCTGGATACAGGATCCTGGGTTGAAAGTTATTTTGTTTTATGAGGTTAAAAGTCAATGACCACCCTCTTCTAGCTTGAAAGGCTTCAACAGAGAGATCTGCAGTCATTCTAATATTCTTCCCCTTGTAGGTTAAGGTTTTCTTACATCTGGCTGCTTGCAGAATTTTCTCCTTCATATTAACTTTGGCAAAGTTAATTATAATGTGCCTGGGAGATGCTTTATGTGGGTTGAGTCATGCTGGGGTTCTGAAAGTGTCTGCTATCTGAATTTCAGTCTCTCTTCCCATGTTTGGGAAGTTCTCCATTATCTTTTGGAGTAGAGCATCTGGGCCTTTCAAAGCAACCTCATTGCCTTTAGGAATTCCTGTAAGGCAAATATTAGTTTTCTTCTAATTATCCCAGAGCTCTCTGAGAGAATGATCCATTTTTGCTCTCCACTTCTCTTCCTCTCTGAGCATTTGGGAGCATTCAAAAGCTTTATCTTCAATGTCAGAAATCCTTTCTTCTGCCTGCTCCATTCTGTTACTGAGGGATTCTAGTATTTCTCAGATCTTTAAGGGCTGCAAGTTCTTGTCGCAATGTGTCAAATCTTTGGTAATTTTGTCTTTGAATTCATTGAATTCTTGACACAACTTTTGAAATGCTCCTTGAATTTCTAATTCCAACTTTACTGCCATTGTGTTAATCTTATTTGCAATCCAAATTCTGAATTCAATTTCTAACATCTCAGCCAATTGTTTATGAATGGGATCTTCTGGTGTATCTGCCTTGTCATTCCTTGGGGGAGTTGATCTACTCTGATTATTCATGTTGCCAGAGTTTTTCCACTGATTCTGCCCCATGATTATTTTTCACCATTTCGCTAGATGAACAGATAAGGTGAAATTGAGTTGGGGGCTCCTGGAGTAGTGATTAACCAGCCCTTTGCCCAAGAGCTGGGACTGTTGACTGCAGCTTTTCCCCTACAGCTTTGCAAAGGACTCGTGTAGTACTACAGCCTGAGACACTGGGGACCTATTTGGTGTGGTGGGGCTAAGTGGCTCTGTCTTGTTTTCAGTTGGTCTCTGTCCAATCCTAGTGAATCAGTAACTCTGGGTTTAAGTCTCAGCTGTGGAGAAATACCAGCAACTAAGACACCCCGCCCTCCCATGGGCAACAACTGGAAAAGGAAAGTCAAACCTTCCTACAGCAACACAACCAGGGTACCACCTTGGATGGTCCTTGGGTGATTGGCCCAGGTCAAGAGTTCCAAATCAATTGTCCCAGTCAGCACCCAGTCTCAAGTGGGGAAGTTCAAAAGGTCTCCAACAACAAGATAGCAGGGGTCTGCTGGCAGCTTGAGTATGACTCGCTCCAGTGCTCTATGGAGTCAGAATGGCCCATCCAGCAAATGAATTAGTCCAGGAAGGTTGATGCCCCCTTCCCTACCTTGCACCTCTGTCACACCCAGTCACTGGTAACCCTGCAGGGCTATGACCCAGTTCCCTCCAATGAGCAGATGCTCCAGGGGTTTGCACCTGCCTGAGTCACAGGGAGATCTATGTCTCCTTGGCCAGGCCACTGCACTCTGCCACCAGCCAGCAGGGGGACCTGAAGCCTGACAACCTCGGGTGCTTAATGGAAGCTGTGGAGTTTCACTCAGGTCCAGCTCCACCCCAGATTGATGTTGCTGCCACTTATATTCTTGCAGAATTTGCATTTCTGTCCCGGCTATATTCCCTTGTGGGCCAGATGCTGTTTGAGTTCAAAGAAGCTGTGACTCAGCCCTGCCCTGTGCACTGCTGCTGCACCAATTCTCATGGAGCTGGAATCTCAGTCTTAGCTGCACTCTGTGTTGGGGGAGGCATGGTTAGAGCTCACAAACGGCTCTCAGTTCCTGCCCCTCCCTGGGCTGGTGCTACTGCCACACCTGCTTTTGTCCCAGCTATGCTCCCCTGGGGGCCAGGTGCATCTTAGGTTCACAAAAGCAGTAATTCTGACTCAGCTCCTCCCTGGCAGTATGCCATCTCTGTGCGCTCAGATTCTATTCTCTGTCCCCACTGCACCCCACCCAGGCAGGTACCGCCTCAGGCATAACCTTGGCTCACGGGGCCTGTGTTTCCATCCCAGATTTGTTCCACCCGTGGTTGCTACTGGAGTAGAGGCCTGGCTCCTTCTGGTTGCTAAGAGAGGGGGGAAGTGTCTCTCCAAAATATCCCCAGGGGTGTAAGCCCTACCGTTCTCGCTGCTGCTGCAGCTACACTGTGCCACAGGGCACTGCTTCTCCCTCTCCTGTATGGCTCCCTCACTCGACAGTCCCTGCTCCATACCCATGCCACAGAACCAGCACAGACTTGCAACACCCCAAGCCCGGTCCACACTCCGCGAGAAAAATGCCCAAGAGCCAGACCTCAGGGAGAGAGTGGAGGGGAATTCTTGGAGTTCAGAATTGCAGGTAGAGTCTATGTTCAGTTTTATGCCTGACAGGAGAGGCATAAAAGTGCCATGGCACTCCAGTGGGGTCCTCTCTGGGGAAGGAGTTCCAGTTTTTAGAGGGTCTCTCTCATTGTATAAAATAGGAGGAAATTTGAACTTGCTCACTTGTTTGTAGAAAGTATACTGCGAGCCATTCTCAAGGGGGAGGAGACTCACATCCACTTGGCTATGAATTTTGTACCTATTGTTTGTTTCCTTGGGGTTACAGCTCACCTCAGCAAGGGTGATGTGCGCTCTTCAACTTTCTCTTTGCTCAGCTCCAAACCATCAGCTTACTTGCTAAACTTCTGTCCTTGAACTCTCCTCTGGATGGGGCCTCTGTGAAAACCAGGCTCCAGTCAGCCATCTTGCCTCCACCACATTTCTAATTTCTTACTAATATCTTATGAGGAACAAAAGTTTAAAATTCTGACATAGCCCAATTTATAAACATTTTCTTTTATGTTCATGCTTTTTTGTGTCCTAAGAAATCTTTACCTATCCAAAGGTTATAAAGTTTCTTCTAAAAGTTTTATGGCTTTAGCATTTAAATTTAGGACTATTATCCATTTCAAGTCAACTCTTGTGTATGAGAAAGTAAGGATTGATGTTCATTTTTTCTATAGAGATAAGAAATTGTTCCAGATCATTTGTTGAAAAGGTAATCCTTTCCATATTGAATTACCCTGGCAATTCAACTGACCATATATGTATGGATCTATATCTGGCTACATTGGTCTCTGTGTCTAAACTATGCTAATAATACACTGATTTGATTACAATGGCTTTATACTAAGTGTTAAAGTCAGTAAGTATAAGTCTTCAAACTTCGTCCTTCTTTTTCAAAATTGTTTTGGCTATTTGGAGCATTTAGATTTTCATATAAATTTTAGAGTCAGCTTGGGCATTTCTTTAAGAAAGTCTATTTGGACTTTTAACGGAATTTCACTGAATCTATAAATCAATTTGTAGAGAATTGTAATCATAAAAATATTGAGTATTCTAATATATAAACGTAGTAAATCAAATCACTTACGTCTTTTTTAATTTTAGATACAACTGTTTCTAGTTTTCAGGGTATAGTTCTTGCACATAGCTTATTTACTTAACCCCCAAAACATATATACATACACACACACACACATATATAGGTTTGGGGGGTTAAAGCAACTAAAAAATATATATATATAAATAAGGAACTGGCTAATATAATAATGGAGCCTGAGAAGTCCCACCATCTGCCATCCACAAAGACTTAGGCAAACCAATAGTGTAAGATCCAGTCTGAGTTCCAAGGCCTGAGAAATAGAAATGCTGATGATACAAGTTCCAGTCCAAGTCCAAAGACCTGAGAACCAGGAGAGCTGATGATGTAAGTTGCAGTCTGAATGCAGCAGAAAAATGATGGCCCAGCTCGAAAACAGGCAGAGAGGGGGGATTCTCTTTACCCTACCTCTTTTCTTTTCAGGCCTCTAATAGATTAGATTAGATGAGGCTCTGTCCACATTGAGGAAGATAATCTGTTTTACTCAGTCTACTCATTCAAATGTTAATCTCAAACCCTCATAGACATGCCCAAATATATTATTTAACCAAATATCTGGGCATCCTGTAGCCCAGTCAAGTTGATATGTAAAATTAAACATCACACTCATGTATTTCATGTTCTGGAATACTGTTGCAAATGATTTTGTCTTACTTTTGAAACAAATTTCTATTTGTTTATTGCTAACATATAGAAACAAAATTGATTTTTGCATATTGATTTTGTATCCTGAAATCTTGCTAAAATAACTTACTTGTTATTTGGGTAGTTTTTTGGGTAGATTCATAAAGATTTGCCACATGCTTGATCATGTCATCTGTGAATAAAGACGGGCTTTACATGTAGCTTTCTAGTTTGTATGCCACCTACCTATATACTCGAGTATAAGCCGAGTTTTTTCGGCACAAAATTTGTGCCGAAAAACCCGAACTTGGCACAAATTTTATGCCGAAAAAACTCGGCTTATACTCAAGTATATACGGTACTTCTTTTCCTTGTCTCACCGCATTGGTAAGAATCTCCAGTAGAATATTAAATAGAAGTAGAGAAAGTGAACAACCTTGTCTTGTTTTTGATTTTCACTCAAAAACATTCAGGTTTTACTACTAAATTAACAACAGTTTTAAAAAATAGTAAATGAGATATAATTCACCTGCCATACAATTCAGCCATTTGAAGTGTGCAATTTAATAGTTTTTACCATATTCATGGAGATGTGTCATCATCGGCCTTTTATTAGATTGATGGGGTTACCATCTATTCTTAGTTTATTGGGAGGTTATTATCATAACATAGTATGATAGTATGTAATGAATATGAATCTTTTCAAATAGCTTTTCTGCACTGATTGAAATAGCCATATGTTTTTTCTCCTCTGTTGTGATAATAAGAACTACGTTAGTTAATTTTTTAATGTTAAGCAACCTTTTAATCATGGGATAAATATCACTTGGTCATGTTGTATTATGATTTTTATATATTTCATTTTGGGTTTGCTAATATTTTGTTAAAGATTTTCAGCCCAAGTTCATGAGAAATTTTATTCTATAGTTTTCTTTTCTTGTAACCCTTTTGTCTGGTTTTGATATCAGGAAAATTCTGGTCTAATAAAATGAGAAGTGTTTCTCCTTCTATATTTTCGAAAAGAATTTATATGAATAGAATTTATATGAATTTTATATGGGATTGTTGATACAAGTTCAACATTCCAAATCCAAAAATTTGAAATCCAATATGTTCCAAAATCCAAAGCTTTTGGAATTCCAAGAGGATGCTGAAAGGAAATGCTCACCGAAGCATTTCAGATTTTCAAATTTGAGATGTTCAATCTGTAAGTATAATACAAATATTCCGAGATATGAAAGAATCCAAAATCGGAAACACTTCTCATCCCAAGTATTTTGGATAAGGGATACTCAACCTGTATTTCTACCTTGAAAATGTGAAAGAATTCACTGGGTAACCCATCTAGGTTCATAAATTTTTTTATGGGAAGATTTCTAATTACAAACTAATATGCTTAATTGATATTCAGGTTTTCAATTGATTATTGAGTTAATTTTGATTGTGTCTTTTCAGGAATTTGTCCATTTTGTCAAGGGAATTGCATTCATTAGTATCAAGTTTTTTTAAACTAATATTCCCTAAATATACTTTTAGTGTATGTAGGATCTTAGAGATATCTCCTTTTTCATTATTTATACTGGTAATAAAACATTTTTGGCTTTAAATCAATATAGCCAATAGAAGTTTATCTATTATATTGATTGTTTCTACAAATCAGCTTTTGATTTCATTGTTATTTTTCTACTTCATTGATTTCTGTTCTTTATTATTCATTTTCTACTAATTTGAGGTTTCATTTGCACTTATATTTCTAACTTAAGATGGAAGCTTAGCTTGTTGCTTACAGCATTTTCTTCTTTTCTAATTAAGCTTTTAAGTCTATAATTTTCCTTGTAAAACTGCATTTCACATATTTTGATATGTGGTTTTTTTTCTAACTTTCTTGTGATTTGTCTTTGAAACATAAATTATTTAGAAATATGCTGTTTAACTTCCAAATATTTGGGCATTTTCAGGCATCTTTCCATTATTTATTTCTAATTTTGTCTCTTGTGCTCAGACAACATACTGTATATGACTTTAATTCTTTTAACTTTTGGAATTTTTTTTGTAGTTGAGCGTATGGTCTATCCCCTCCATGTGCTCCACAAAAGAATGTATACTTTGCATTTGTTGAGTGGAATGTTCTATAAATGCCAGTTAGTTGAAGTAAGTGGATAGATTAGTTTTTCCATATTCCTATTTATGTCTACTTGTTCTATCAATTACTGAAAAGAGTGGTGAAATCTGTGATTATAATTGTAGATTCATCTCTTTCTCTTTTCAGATTTATCATGTTCTTAATTTTTAAGCTCAGTTATTAGATGACTATGCAGTTAGGACCATTATGCCTTCTTAATTAATTGACTCCTTTATTATGAAATATCTCTCTATATTCTAGTAATATTTCTTATTCTGAAGTCTGTTTTTCTGCTACTAATATGACTAAAACAGCTTTATCTTTTCTCAACCCTTCCCTTTTAATTTTTATTTTTAAATGGAAGTTTTATAGGTCACACATAATTGGGGGGTCTTTTTGTTTGTTTTTGTTTTTGTTTTGTTTTTGCGTTTTTTGGCTGGGGCTGGGTTTGAACCCGCCACCTCCAGCATATGAGGCCGGCACTCTACTCCTGTGAGCCACAGGCCCTGACCCATAATTGGGGTTTTTAATCCAGTCTTACAATCTCTGAATTTTCACTGGAGAACTTAAACCATTTACTTTTAATACAATTATTGATGTGGCCATGTTTAAATCTACTACCTTGCAATTCTTTTATCATTCACTCATCTGTCTTTGGTTTTTCTTCCCTATTTTATTTCCTTTTGGATTAGTTGAATATTTTTAGTGAGATTTTATCAATACTATTGTTTTATTAGGTATATTTTATTTTTAATGATTCATCTAAGGTTTATAACATGCATCTTTATCTAATTTGTGTGCCTTGAAACAACATTATACAATTTTACATATAGTGTAAAAATTTCACAGTAATGTACTTCCATTTCCCTCTCCTGTCTTTTGTGCTATTGTTATACATTTTACTTTTTCATGTTATTAATCCTCTAATACATTGTTATTAATATTTTTGTTTTAAGCAATTACCTTTTACAAAATTTTAAACTGATAAAAAGTTTCCTTCATATTTACCTACATATTTACCATTTGCAGAGCTCTTTATTCCTTTGTATAGATCCGTGTTTTAATCAGATATCATTTTCCTTCTGCCTGAAGAATTTCCTTTAACATTTCTTGTAGCACAGATATGCTGGTCAAAAATTGTTATTTTTTGTCTTAAAGAAGGTTCTGGCGGAGGGCAGTGCCTGTGGCTCAAAGGAGTAAGGCACTAGCCCCTTACCAGAGGTGGCAGGGTCAACCCCTGCCTCAGCAAAAAAACTGGAAAAAAAAAAAAAAAAAAAAAGGTTTTGGCTGAGTATAAAGGCTCTCATGTATAATCTTAGCAATTGGGGGAGCTGAAATGAGATTATCTCTTGAGGCTAGTAGTTTGAGACCAGCCTGGCAACCTAGCAAGACCCAATGTCTACAAAGAAAGGTTTTTGAAATTACGCAGTCATGGTGGTGCATGTCTGTAGTAGCCAGCTACTCAGGAGTCTGAGGACAGAGGATCTCATGAGCCTACGGGTTTAAGGCTGCAGTCAGCTATGACTGTGCCATAGTACGTACGCCTTGGCAACAGAGCAAGACTCTGTCTCTGAAAAATGAATAAATATAAATAATTAAAATTTTAAGTTTTTATTTTATCTTCATGTTTGAAAGGTATTTTCACTGAGTTCTACATTGACAAATTTTTTCCTAGCACTTTAAAGATGTTATTCTTTCCAGCATGTTTAAAGATGTCTTCTGATTTACACAGTTTCTGAAGAAATGTCTGTTGTAATTCTTCTTTTGTTGTTCTTTTGCATGTAATGTGTCTTTTTCTTCCTATAGCTATTTTTAAGATTTTTTTTTTTTCAGAATTAGTAACTTGCTAATTTGATTTGATTATAATGTTCGTGGTGTGGTTTTCTTAGTATGTCTCCTGCTTCCTGGTCTTAGATCTATGATTTTATACCTTTCATAAAATTTGAAAAATATTTGGTCAATAACATTTCTTCAAATATTACTTCTGTGCTTTCCTCTCTTCTCTTCTGAAGACTCCAATTTACATATGTTGGTCAGTTTTTATTTTTGTCAGTCTTTAATATCTCTTTAAGTAGTGTTCATTTTGGATAGGCTCTATTGCTATGTATTAGGGTTAATTTGTCTTTAGGGGGCCATATCCTACAGATTGTTCCCTCCTTCTTGGAATTCTCTCCGTCACTGGCTTTGGTAACATTATTCTGCCCTGCTCTCTTACCTTCTGGAATGTTCCTTCTCAGACTTCTTCATGGGATCTTTCTATCCAGCCCTTTAAATATCTGTGCTCCCCAGTGTTCTGTTTTGGCTGTCTTTCCTTACTCTAAATTCTATCATTGAATGACTTCATTTATATCCACGCCTTTGATTGCAACTCACAGATGCTGAATGACAATGGTGAACAAAACATTCACAGACCCTGCCCCTGTGGGGTTTATAAACTAGTGGGAGAGACAGTCACGAAATAAATGGTCACATAAATAACATCATCACCATTGTGATACGTGCCTTAAAGAAAAAGGAGATGCTTTGAGAGTGAAAGCAGGAAAAATAAACCAAGATACAGGCAAAATGGAGGTTTCTAGGAGAAGGTAATATTTAGACTGGCCAAAAACTGGGGTGAGAGGGACTTATTCCAAGAAGAGAAAACAGCAACGTAGGTGGCCTAAGGTGGAGAAATTTCATCACAGAGAGAAGAAATGACAAGCACAAGGATGCAGAAGTTAGAGTGTATGTGTTTGAATTGTTGATTGGATTTCAGATTAGTTGAGGGGAAAAGACAAGATACAGAGGAGAAAAGGCATTTTCTGACATACTTTGGAGTTTGAAAGTTCTGCTGTTGAGCCTTTGAAGGACTTCATCTGGTAGCAGTGAGGAAGTTTACATAAAGTTAAGAAACAATAGTATCAAGAAGACACATTTGAAAGTTACCATAATAGGAAAGGCAAAATGTACAGCTGGCAGTGGTAGTGGAATGATGGCAGTGAAATGGAAATAAGAGAACAAAGTTCAGAGGCATACAGATCAAAGAGATTGCCACAAAACGGGTGGAATAAATGTGCAGGTCAGGGAGACACAGAGGAAGCAAGAGAAGATAATTCCCACTGAATGACTGGGATTATAGTGGGGAAAGCTGGCTGTGGAAGAGGAGGATGGCGAGTTGAGTTTAAGCCATGCTGAGCCTGTGGCTGCTCCAGGTGAATATGTTGAGTAAGTAGTTAGGAACAGAGATAGGGATCAGGAAATAGGTCAAATCTAGAGATCTGAAGGTGAGAGGACATTGCTCTGAGTTTCACATGTCCAACTGCCAACTCCACCTTTCCACTTGGATGTCTCCAGTCTTATATCTCCCTTCTAAATTTGATCCTCCTCCGCTGTTCTGTTACTACTCACCCATAGCTCTACCCAGATCATTCTTGACACCTCTGCCTTGCTCAGTACCCACATCCAATCAATCACCAAGTTCAATTCTCTCATCAAAATAGACTTCCTAAAAGTCTCAGACACTTCAGAGGGAAGTTGAAAATTTTATAGATGGTCAACTCCATAAAATCAAGTCACCTCTAAATCATCAAAACTTTTTCTTTCTTACCCATAAATGAAACTCATACTCCTTCCCCCATCCAATTTATCATCCACACATTAGATCCTGGGATGGCTACAACAAACAAAACAGCCACAGTCTTTGGCTCAAAGGGCCCTCAGCTGAATGAGGGGAGACTGGCAATAAACACTTGTAACATGGACAAGATAGTAGTGTGACAAACCAATCCTTTGCCAGAAGGAGGCAGCCCAAGGATGTAGACCTTTGCATGTTGGCTGCACCTCTGGGTCAGTTCTTACAGGTGCATGTATGTTTCAGGGTCAATGAGAATAAAATAAAAGAATGGTAACAAAGCTTGTGTGTGAAGTGGGAACAGAGGGGTAATATGTAAAATTTTATTTTAGAGCAGACATCCTGTGTGGGTGCCAGAGGCATAGGATTGGCTCTCCTGTCCTATTTTTTATGAGCCAGGCAAAGGTACGTGTGTATTTCCAAGTATCTTTTTACTCTAATATTTTAGCATTAAACTGTCCATTACTGATTTTTAAGGGCCTTGCTATATCTCCCTGGTGATTTATCAGCTATATTTTTCCCTTACTTCATTTCACAATTTTCCTTCTGCTATACATCTTAGTGAATCCTTCCTTTTGCTTTTGGCAGACTCCATTTTTTTTTTTTTAAAGGCTAATTTTTCTACCATACTTTACCTCCATTTTCCCGTTTCTTTTCTCACACCTTCCCTCAGAATATTTTAAGTCTCCTGTTCTTCTAAGGCTGCCTTCATTCAGCAACTCTTCTCTTCACTCCACCTGACTATGTTAACTTGCTTCTAAGAACTTGCTTCCAAGACATGCCTCCCCCCCCCCCTTCCTTTGCAAATATTTACTTCTTCCAAGTAAAACCCAGGTATGTCACGTGAAGCTCCAATGGCCTTAACAATAAAAGAGGAATCTATGTTCAGGGCATCAGAGCCAGTGCTATCAGCTCCTCTTTAGGAAGAGGCCAAATACTGTCCTTATGATTGCATCTCACTGAAAGATGTATGTGCCTCAGAATATGTAATTTCCTCAGAATGACTTCTTCACTCAGTACAACAAGAAGATGCCACACCATAGTCATGGCTCAGCAGGTAATAATGGCTTGGATCATCCATCAGTGAATGAGTATCATTTAATGACACATAAAGCAATTATGCAGGAATGAAATGAATAGTATGGTTTGCCTCTAAATGCTACCCTAGTTCAGCAAAGGGCTAAATTTCATAACTTCCCTTTCAGCTTGCTCTGCAACCATAGGCCAGATGACAGAGTTGGATCAGCACTGTGCAGTTGGGAGCAAAGCTACATAGATAAGATTATTGACCCTTTATTCTGGACTAAGCACTTTGTGCGTGTTATCTCGCTAAGCACTTTGTGTGTGTTATCGCACTTGATTTTCACATTTCCCCTACGTCAGGTACCGTTTTATAGATGCAGACACTGTGGCTCACAGAACTGACACTTTGTCACATAGCCAGTAAAAGTGGATGCAGCATTCTAACCTAAGTGGACTAAACTCAAGCCCATATTCTAAGCCACTAGAAAGTTCTTGAAAGTTCCTTACTCATGTACCCCTAAAACAATTTTGATAGTTTATTTACCACTTGTTCATTTTAGGTTGATATGAAAAAAATGTTCATTTGAAGTTTAAATAGTTGCAAATTATATAATTTCTGATATATGCTAACTATTGAACCGTTTTAAATATCTTACATTTATATTATATCACTCTTCTAAATGTATCCAGTGGAATATAAGAACCACAGCAATTTGATCTCTACCAGCATTTTAAAAATAAGGATGAACTGTAGGAGGCTAGCCCCTACACAACCGTCCTATACGCATTGCGGTCTCCCTGCACACACACTCTCTGAGATATCCACGCCCTCTATCAATCTTTTATCCCTTGCCTCACAATCCACATTCCCTAATTATTAAAATATTTCATAAATTCCAATCTAAATAAATGCTTCGAGAGGACAGGTTTGTCTGCTGCGACTCTTCGCAATTTCTCTCACATTTACACCCACTTTGCACAAGCTCTCTTCACTAGAAATAAACTCAGCTCCCCTTCTCATCCCATCCTAGCCCCCTATCTAAGAGGATGTATCTATTTGCTGAAGAAGAGGACCACATCTGTGTCCTCACCAAGTGTCATCTCCTCTGAGAGGCTTTCTTTGTCCATCCTCCTGCTTACTCTCTTACAACATCCATCATGATCTGAAATTACCTTGCATATTTCTGAATTAAGTCTTTATATTCTGTCTCCCCCATAGTGTATTAGCCAGGAGGTCAGAGTTTATCTCCATCACCACACATCCCGAGCTCATAATCCTTCCTTTAGGTCCTTGAAATTGTATTTATGTTTCACTTCTGCTAGACAATTTTATCTTAGCCACAAAATACTTTTAAATTTAATAGTATCATATATAAATAAAAAGCCGTTTAAAAAATTTCTATGACTATAAGACTGTAAGTTAAATAATATTTTGCTGAGTTGTATTCTCAACCATTATTAGTATATAATTGATCAAGACAACCTAAATACATATTTTTATAAATAATTATTAAACACGAAACTAAAAATTGCGTTAGAAATATGCTCCATAATGATCCAGGTGGAGAAAGTATGTTTAAAATCCTGAATGTAAGTGATGCCGATATTTTTAAAAATCATGTTGGTGACCTAAAGGTTTTTACACTTGAAACAATAAACTGTACAAGATTTAGGCTGAGGACACAGTAGATTTCTTTAGTAAAAGGGGAGAAAAACAATTGTGAAAGGGGGTGAGAACCAACACAGCTCCTTAACAAAAGCAGGAGCTCTTCGATCAGTTTTAAGAAAGAGTATTATCAAAGTGGAAGATAATTGATCCTGGGACTTCTCGGCTTCTATGACAAAATTTTCCCTCCACCAATATATACAGAGGGTGCCAAAAGAATTTATACACATTTTAAGGTAAGAAAAAACTGTACTGAAATTGTAATACTCATGTTGTGTTTGACTTTTGCAATCACGAGAGACACAAGGTACAATATACAAGGTAACAAACGCTTTCAGTATTAATTACCTAGAATGTTAATACTTCTTTCCTTTCTTAAAAGGTGAATACCTTTCTTTAGAAAGAGAGGGATAACATGGTTTACATACAGGATCAGGCAAATAAGTTTGCAAACTCATCCTAGAAAAAGTGCTACATACCTCATTGCTGAATATCAATCACTACAGCCACCTTTGAAGTACTCACCTTGGGAAACTATGCACCAATGCCAGCACCTGGTCTACCCTTCAAAGCAATTTTGGAACTCTTTCTGGAATGGCCATCAGAGCTGTCATTATATGAGATCTGACAATTAAGTTTGTGAACTTATCCTAGGAATATCACTACGGTCTCCAGGTGGCCAAGGTGAGTACTTTGAAGGGACTATAGTGATTGATATTCACCTTTTCCAGGATGACCTCCTGAACTTAATTGTTCCACTGTGTGTGTAGTGTGTATATCTCCTATTGGTTCTCTGGAAAATCCATGCTAATATATGTGTATATTATACCTGGAGGTAAGAGTTTGGCAGGTGGGCTAGGGATTGCATGAACTAATTGGTAAAATAGTAGCAAATCTTAGCTATTTAGTGTTGGTACATGAAAATAAAGTGTTAATAGCAACAAGTACCTAATTATTTAAGATGCTAGTAATAGCATGGTACCCTGACAAACAAGACTTCTACCTAAAAGAAATAGACATTTGCAATCTCCAGTGGTCCACTACACCAGTGGTTCCCAACCTTTTTGGTACCGGGGGCCAATTTCGTGAAACACACAGACCAGGGATGGGGGTGGGGGTGAGGTGGGGCATTAGATTCTCAGTATAAGGGCACAACCTAGATCCCTCACATACACAGTTTACAGCAGGGTTACACCCCTATGAGAATCAAATGCCACTACTGATGTGACAGGGGGCAGAGCTCAGGCAGGGATGTGAGTGATGGGGAAGCAGCTGTAAATACAGGTGAAGCTTCTTCACTCACTCACCTTCTTCTGTGTGGACTGGGCAGTGGTGGGTGGGTACAGGGCCTGCAGCTCTACACTATCCTTGGAGAAAGATGTGTGAAGATCTATATAACAGCTTACCAACCAAGGGTGGGAAAAGAGGGGTAGATGGGATCTTCAAAGCTAAACATCAGTAAAGATAACAGAGTCAAGGTAGACTCTCTAGACTGTGTGGCCTTGAACGATCTCAGACATCATCCAAACATTTTCTTTTCACAGTGAGGCCCCAAGCGGGAAACTGGGGGGCAGCTTTTAGGTAGTATTATACAGACTGGGGTTCATACGCAGCTTTGCCACTTATTAGCTGTGTAGCCTTAATTTAAGCAAGTTTCATAATCTTTCTAACCCTGTCTCCTTATTCTTAAAATAAGAATTACCATATCCACCAGGCACAGATGGTAACTAGGATTAAATAAGATAAAATATAAATAAATATAAAAAGACACTTCTCCCTGTGGCTTGCTGTGGCAGTATTATGGAAAAAATTACCATGAGTTAGAACACACAAGACACACAAGTCTTAACTCCAGATCTTCTACTTTCTGGCTCTGTGCTCCTTTGGGCCTTCGTTTCCTTAGGTATAAATGAAGGGGCTTAGATTTTTTTTAATTTTTTTTTGGAGACAGACTCTGCCTTGGGTAGAGTGCCATGGCATCATCACTCACAGCAACCTCCAACTTTTGGGCTCAAGTGATCCTCTTGCCTCAGTTTTTCTATTTTTATTAGAGATAGGATCTTGCTTTTGCCCAGCCTGGTCTCGAACTCCTGAGCTAAGTAATCCACTCGCTTCAGCCTCCCAGAGTGCTAGGATTACAGGCGTGAGCCGCCTTGCCCTGCCAAGAGGCTTAGATTAAATAATGAAGTGCAAAGATTACTGTTGAATCTAAAATTTTATTTTTCATTGATGTCTCATCGAAAGCATCATCTTTCTTTCATCTTGGCATGTGATTTTTATTTCTGTGATTTTGTAGTATTGGGTGTTTCTGTGTATACTCCTCAGTTTAAAAAAAGAACAAGACAGACCACCTTGTAAAAAGTGCAAGTGGCCGTCAGAAAACTGAATTGCATTGTGCTCTGGCACGGCATTGAGTGTGAGTCAAAGATAAAACAGTAGTTAAGTCAACGTCACAGGGGACATCTGCATGAAATAATAAATGAAAAAAGAAAATAATATCTTCCCCTAAAGAGGAAAAATCCCCCACCCATCATATGCATTCATTCAGGAAATATTTTTGGAAAGGAAGAAAAACATTTGGATAGTGACTTCATAAATAATCACTGTGGTGGAAACAAACTATATTTCTTGCAGCTTAAGATTTTAGCACTTAGGACATCCACATAGGTGACCCCGAGAGGCAGGAATGAGCCAAGATCCTGAGATTTCTCATAATGGCAGGTGATAGCCCCTTTTTGATTGATTGATTCATTAAACAAATATTTATTGAGCACCTTAAGTATATGCCAGGCCCAGTTCTAGAGCCTAAGGATACAGTGGTGCCTAAAATTTGCACATAAAATGTCATGGCATTTTAGTCCAATAGAGATGCTATAACAAAATACTATAAGCTCAGTAGCTTATAAGCAATAGAAATTTATTTCTCAAAGTCCTAGAGGCTGAAAAGTCCAAGATCAAGGGTCTGATAGATTTGATGTCTGGGGAGAGCCCATTTTCTGGTTCATAGGTGATGCCTTTTTCGTGCCCTCACACAGTAGAGAGAATGAGGCCTCTCTCTGGCATCTCTTGTTTAAGGGCACTGATCCCACTCAAGAGAGCTCTACCCTCATTACTTAATCACCTCTCAAAAGTTCCAGCCCCAAATACCATCACATTGGGGATTAGGTTTGAACACAGGAATTTGGAAAAAGTACATTCAATCTACAGCACATGGAAATCACATTCTAGTGGCTAATTTACCTCTTATCCTGGAATTTGTAAACTATAGTTTCAGTCAAAAGGGTCATTCGAAAAAAAAAATAGGGTGCTATACTTTTGGGTGTTAAAAAAAGGCAATATAATTCCTTTTAAAAACCTGTATCCTGGCCGGGCACGGTGGCTCATGCCTATAATCAGGTGAATTTCTTGAGCTCAGGAATTTGACAACAGCCTGAGTAAGAGTGAGACCCCAGCTCTACTAAAAATAGAAAAAATTAGCCAGGCATGGTGGCACACGCCTATAACCCCAGCTATTCTGGAGGCTGAGGCAAGAGGATCGGTTGAGCCCAGGAGTTTGAGGTTGCTATGAGTTGTGACACCACAGAGCTCTAGCCCGAGGCAACAAAGTAAGACTCTGTCTCAAAAAAATAAATAAATAAAAATAAAAACCTCTGTCCCACTGCATTCAATCATCAAAGGCAAAGGAGGGCCAGGCAGGTCATGGCCATGTTGTGGTCTATCCAATGCCAACTGATTTCCATTTGGTTTGCTCACTGCTGGTTTACTTAGCAGGGACTGATATCTCTAAGGCTTCAGACCTAGAATCTTTAATAATCTGCAGTGGCAAAATTAAAGTCCATCAGGGACTCCTCAACCAGATCCTTTTATAAGAATGCCACAAGACACTTCTTTATTGTAGACTAGAAAATATGATTTCCACAACTCCATTCTCCGTGAGGCATTGGGACTGTGGTCCATATCAGACTGCCATTCTCTGTCCACCCTTTCTACCAGCCAACCTCCACAACATGGAGACATGAATTCAAGTATTATATAACGTACTTAGCGTCCTTGTCCAGAAAACATCAAGCCATCCTAGTAAAATCTGCTTAACACCAAGCCTCAGAAACCTACGAAGAATGTGACCCACTGGTGGTCACAAAGGGAGTGAATAGGAATTGTCCATATGAATGCGCACACACACACACACACACACACACACAATTATTCATTCACTCAAGCACACTTGGAGAGTTCCAAAGTCACAGTGTTAAATCACCAGCAGGAGTTATTGCAGCTGAACTAAAAATGAATCGCTTATAACCTGAAGCTGTCCTGGCCATGGATGGCTCCCTCCCCTTAGAGCTGACAATGGCAGGCTGTCAAGTGAATACCTCACAGCCTCCTTGGGCTGTCACAGGCCTCACATTGCAGCTTTACAATGATAAAATAACTATGTGTCAGTCAGCCTGACTTAAACGAGCTCTGCAAGATCTGTCAAGGCCCCTCCCCAGGCAGCTCCTGCCAGGAAATTACAACTGCCCAAGAAACAGCTGACGGTTCAAGTATACCCCTTACTGAGTCTCTTGGTAAGCATTTTGTTATTTCTACGGCTCTTAAATTTTGGAAACTATTTCATGATCATTTTAATTATATGATTTAGGGTACTTTAATCTCAGAACAAGCCTGCCAAGTAAATCTGCACTGCTACTCTAGTTTTATAGATGGGAAAACTGAGAGACTTACTCAAGACCACACAACGTTTCCCATCTGTGACTAACAATTTAGCTCTTGGGTAGCTAGGATAATTTGTAATAGTGTGTATTTGCTATCAGAGATGTCATCAGAGCTGCTGACTGGGACTGTCTTCTGCTTCTTCTCTGTCCCTCCAGCCCCCATTCCCTGCACTCTGAACAGTGTAAGTCTTTGTGAGTTTTCTAATGTAGCACCCAAGGGCACAGCTCAAGCCTAAATCCACTGAGCACCACAGGTTCAAATGAGCGTCCAGCAGGATTACCCAGATAATTAGAACTGGATATGGAATTGATTCACCTGCAAACTTTGCTAAAGGGAAGCCTAAAGTCCCCTCAGTGTCACCTTCACGCCCCATTCAGCCTAAGCAACTATAAGAAAGGGTTGGCTCCTATACACTCATTAAGTGTGGGGTAAGGAACTGGAGGGGTAGTCACCGGAGCTGGGAGTGACTGCAGGCCCCACAGAGTGAACATCACTGAACTGCATCCAGGTACAGTCTGTGGGAGGAACTGACGGTGTCCTCCAGGGTCCAGGTATCTGTGAACATAGAAGGTGGGGCCTGCTTCCCACTGAACAGGTGGGCGGAAGCCGATGTACAAAAGGGAAGTACAGGAAAGGCAGTGGCTGTTCTTTGCATGGGGTATGTGAGTTGCCCAGGATCTCAGTGTACAGTGCAAAGGGTAACTCAGGCTTGAAGTGTCTTAATGGGACTCCCTCTAAATGGGCTGACTCAGTAACAGGTTGTACAGTCAATCTACAGCAACAGGAGGTCAAGAGAAATTCAAGTAACAGAGAAGCTGAGAGCTCCCTAGCCAGGGGCCTCCAAAGAACACAAGAGAGAAGCTCACAGAGAGAGGATGTAAGTAAGCATGGCACACACAGAAAGCATCAGATGGCCAGGAGCAAGCCGGCACCCAGGTAAGTAAGAAGAGCGTGCCCCTTTCCTTCCCTGACCCACTTGTACTTCTTCTCTGATCCTGGGAAAGACCAAGAAAAAAAAGGGGGGGGGGGGAGAGAGAAAAACAAAAGAGTAAGATGCCTTATGTAGTCACCTATTGGGAGTTAAGTGCTAACCTTCCTCCTCACCACCCACTTCTATTTTTTTGAGACAGAGGCTCACTATGTCACTCTCAGTAGAATGCTGTGGTGTCACAACTCACAGCTACCTCAAACTCCTGGGCTTCAGCAGTTCTCTTCCCTCGGCCTTTCAAATAGCTGGGACTACAGGCACCCTCCACAACGCCCGGACATTTTTTTTTTTTTGTAGTTGTCATTTTTAGCAGGCCCTGACCGGGTTCGAACCCGCCAGCCCTGGTGTATGTGGCCAGCACCCTAACCACGGAGCTACAGGCGCCGAGCCAGGATAGTAGATTTTAGTTGAATTGGAAATTTGGGGGGTATTTTTTGAGACAGTCTCACTATGTTGCCCTCAGTAGTGCCATGACATCACAGCTCACAGCAACCTCAAACTCCAGGATTTAAGTGATTCTCTTGCCTCAGCCTCCCAAGTAGCTGGGACTACAGGTACCCACCACAATGCCTGGCTATTTTTTGTTGCAGTTGTCATTGTTGTTTAGCAGGCCTGGGCTGGGTTCAAACCCACCAGCCTCGGTGTCTGTAGCTGACGCTGTAACCACTGTGCTATGGGTACCGAGCCAGTTGAATTGGAAATTTGACTGCTCTGCCCACCAGATTGTGTTTGTGTGTATGTAGCTAAATCTCTTGTGTTGTTAAACCTCTTGTGTTAAATCTCTTGTGTTGTATAAAACAACTGTTTTATATTTTTCTTTTGATAAAGTAGCCAAAGACTACCAGCAGAAAGCATTTTCTGCAAAATAAAGACATTATGCAAAATTTAAAACAAGATAAAATATGCTTTTAAAAGAGAAAAAAAATGGACCAAAGGAGCCTAACATTGCTGAAGGCGGTGTGTGGGAGTGGAGCTCTGGGGAGAAGTTGCTCCCATTACAACTCCCATTGAATTCAATCCACTTAATAAACCTGGTGATAAGTCATACCTCTATCCCACTCTGCCTCTCCATTTCCTCTAATCACACGATATGGGGCAGGAAAGCAAGGTAGGGAAATGAAGCACACCACACATTCTCTCAGCAATTTCTTCACCAGCACCTTGAAAATGAAGTTTCAGACTAACAATCAGACAATCTCCAAGGTAAATTTCAGTCCAGTCCTTATTTCTTTTTTTCAGTCCAGTTCTAATACTAAATTACTTTAATGCTCCACGGAACTGAAAACCATCTTTCTTCACCAAGAGATTGGTGTAGCGGAATGCCATTTGATGAACAGTTTCTGGTTTCTTTTTTTATCTCAATGAGCAGCGTGGACATTTATATCTGACTTTTCACTCAGTTTTTATTACGTTCTGATTCCCTTTCTTAAAAAAAAAAAAAAAAAAAAAGTCAGTGTAGTGGATTGGTAGTCCCCAAAACCAAAACCTAGGATCTGTTTTGTTTTTGTTTTTGTTTTTGTTTTGAGACAGAGCCTCAAGTTGTTGCCCTGGGTAGAGTGCCATGGCGTCACAGCTCACAGCAACCTCAGACTCTTGGGCTTAAGCCATTCTCTTGCCTCAGCTTCCAGAGTAGCTGGGACTACAGGCGCCCGCCACAACACCCAGCTATTTTTTGGTTGTAGTTGTCATTGTTGTTTGACAGGCCCGGGTTGGATTCGAACCCACCAGCTCTGGTGTACGTAGCTGGCGCCTTAGCTGCTTGAGCTACAGACGCCGAGCCACCTAGGATCTGTTTTATCAACAAATCCATATGTGATTATAGGGGCAACAATTGATGAAACCAAGTCTCAGTTTTCACATCTGTTGCCTAAGACTCTTGAAACCTGCTTTCTCTCTATTCCTGAGATACAGGAAGACTTCACGTGAGACCTATGGGTAGTACTTTTCAGATGCTCCTGGAGTAATACTACACCAAGCTGAAATCCAACCATCGGCTTCCCTGAGGGGCTGGATCCAGCACTAACTCTATAAAGGTGTTATCATAGGCTTGCAATTCCTTTCTTTCCACCATAATTGAAATAGTGGTATAGTTTGGTTTATCACGGGACTTAAGCAGGGTGGGCAATTTCCAAAGACTTTGTTTTGGTCTGAGCAGGTTGAGGGTAATAGTGAGAAGAGGGACCAGAACTTAGAATTTGCCTGAACACAGCCACTGGGAGAACTGGTACACTCGCATGCAAAAGGGAAGGCTCAGCCTGACTATTATAAACATACACACACACCCCCACTGTATAACAGTCCATGGCAAAGACGAACTAGATGAGGTGTCACTGTCCCTGCAAGTGAGCACAGCACAGTATCGGAGCCCTGAGAGGCAGACACTCCTGAGAAGGTCGGGACTGCACACCATGACTTTCAAGGAGGTCTGTCAGCAGCAGGCAGAGCCCAGAGTTCAAGTTGGAGTTTGGGCCCTGAGAAGAGGTCAAGTAAGGATGAAGTAGGGGCTGATAAGTAAATAAGAACCAAGATGGGGAAGGCCAGTTATAGAAAACAGAGCATGTTAGAACAAAGCAAAGATTCAAACACTCAAACCACACCTAAAAGGCAGAGGCAGACCAGCAGCACCCCGGGAAATAACTCCGGGGGAAGCCTGCACGTAGGATCCGGTGGCTCTAGCCCGGGAGAGGAAAAATCCTGAGTCAGGAAAACCAGGGTGGTTCTACACAACTCATCAGACTTGAGTAGAATCTACAGACGATAGGATAATACTAACATCAGAGACTTTCACATTATATACAATCACTTGTTCCGCTCTAAAATAGGTTGATTTTATACAAAAAGATGTGCTTTCTAGAATATTCCCTGGAGGACTTGGTAAGTGGGCATAGAGATGAAAAATGGAGTTAAAGTCCAAATCAATGACCTGGAACGATTCTGGAATAAGTTCTGACGCGGGACTGTAGCTAGGACTACACTAGTTTCAAGGATGCTTTGCCAGTCTGGATCACTAGTACTCACATGGAGAAAATGAACGGAAAACATCATTCTGTCCAAGTTACATCCAACACACCAGGTAAACCCCACTAAACCCTGAGTTATTGACCTGGAGCAAGTCTATTAGGGGACCAGACTGCCTTGCCTCAGAAATATTGGTACCATTATCAGTTATGTATCACAGTCCACAGCCTCCAAGAATAGACACCCAGCATAGGTGATAAATGAGATAGCTAAAATCTCTACAATGCAACCAAATGAGGGTGTAGGTGTTACAGTTCTTCCTGTTTCAATTCTTGGTATGCTTTGTTCCCATGGCCAAAACTAAAGAAATCTATGGCCTTGAAAACTACGCAATAAATATACCCAGGCAGAAGAAAGTATCTAAATGACTTTGAACACACCATTGAGTAATTCATTCAAAACGTGGCCATATCTAAAAATGGTGAGTCACCCATAGCTGGAGCAATGGCAAGAAAGAAAGCAGGTGGAAAGGTGTTCAAGCACTCCCTCTAAGCTTCAGAGACAAGCATTAAAGACAACGGCAGCATCTCTCAAAATAATGTTGGATAATGTCATATAAAGGTTTTTTTCTTCTTCATATAAAGTTTTAATTAAATTAAGGTGCCATCGTCAAGCTGTAGCATCTCAAAATATGTAATTTGTAATAATGTTGGCAGCAAGATCTAGAATTTACTTTTTTCTTCTTTATTGATACAAGTTCTCACTGTTAAGAGCGTGGTGGCATCATCACACTCCCATGTAATGTGATAGCTCGCTGCAATCTCAAACTCCTGGGCTCAAGAGAGCTTCCTGCCTCGGCCTCCTGAGTAACTGGGACTACAGGGTTTTGTTTTGTTTTGAGACAGAGTCTCACTATGTCATCCTGGGTAGAGTGCTGTAGTGCCATAGCTCACAGCAACCTCTAACTCTTGGGCCTAAGTGATTCTCTTGCCTCAGCCTCCTCCTAAGTAGCTGGGAATACAGACACCCACCACAACGCCCAGCTATTTTTTTGTTGTAGTTGTCATTGTTGTTTGGCAGGCCCGGGCTGGATTTGAACCCACCAGCTCAGGTGTATGTGGCCAGTGCCCTAACCGCTGAGCTACAGGTACCAAGCCGTACTACAGTGTTTTTGGTAGAGACAGGATCTCCTTATGCTGCTCAAGCTGGTCTTGAATTTCTGGTCTCAAGTGATCCTCCCAAAGTCCTGGGATTAGAAGTCTGGACTTCAGCACTGGGCCTCAGAATTTACTTTTTATAACAAAATATTTTTGTTTGTTCCAAACAAAGGTACTAGTACAAATATTTCAAATGAAGCAAAGATTTTTGTTGCATACTACTGCCACCCTGGCCAATTTTAAGTTATCTCGAGTTGGGAGGAGATAAACAAAATTGTCCCCCATGAACTGGTGTGATCTGGCTTACCAGTACAACAGGAGGCTGTCACTTGACAAAGATGTAGCTATGGAAGTGGACTCTGCCCTGGCGGGGGGAAATAATGAAAGTATTCTAGGAAGAGCAAAAAGGAGTGGTTGGGAAAGAGGCAGTAGAGATCTGCATAGCCACTGTGAGGGCTTTAGCTTTTGCCGTACATATTGAAACTGGCAGCTATTCAAGCACTCTGAGCAAAGGGCTAACTCAAAAAGATTCACTCTGGCTGCTGTGCTTGGAATAAACTGGAGGGGTCCAACAGTGAAAGCAGGGAGGCCAGTTAGAGGGCTACTGAAATATGTCAAGCTCTAGAGAGATGATGTGGCTTAGGTCAGAAGTAAAAATGCCAAGAACTGGTTGTGTTCTGGATCTGTGCAGAAAGTAGATGCAATAGGATTTGCTGAAGAATTGAGTGCAAGATGTGAGAGAAAGACAGAGGTCCAGGGATGACTAAAATTTAGAGCCTGACAGATGACAACACTGAGCAGAAAAGCTCTGCAGAGAAAGACCAGATTTTGCTTTGGAACACGCTAACTTTGAGATGTCAGTTAGATGTTTAAGACAAGACATTGAATAGATAGATGGACCACAGCACCATGTTCAGATCGAGGCCTGGGCTGGACATACAAATTTGGAAATCTTCGATATGTAGATGGAACTTAAGGCCACAAAAATGCTTCAGATCCCTAATATCTGTGAACTGAACCTGGCAACCTTTCTCAACAGATAAAAATAAAGAAGACAATGCTCTAAGGTACCCTTTGTACGTAAAGGATTAACTTCCCTCCTAAGCATCTAGGCAGTACTAGATCTTTTTCTTGGAAAAAATTGTGAGAACGGTCTCCCAAATCATTCTGTGTTCTGTGGAGCAGATGGGAAACCCTCCCGGGATGCAGGAGATGGGGGGGCTCTGAAGTAGCCAGGGCGATGGGAGAGGGAGCAGAGAGGGAAAGGACAAGCAGCCACCGAAGGGGGAAGGAAGCCAGGGGAGTGTGGGAACCCGGAGGGAAGTGAAGGGGAGAGTGGCCACGAGTGTCAAATGCTGCTGGTGGGTCTCCTGAGGTGAGAACTGAGACTACATGGAGCTCTAAGGACTTTGGCAAGTACAGTTTCAGAAAGATGGTAACTGGATTGGGTTTGAGAGAGAAAGGGAACAGTACGCCCTCTTAGGTAGTGTTATATAGTGATTCAAACTGGATCCATAACTTCCTGTGAATCATTTCCCAGGTGTCTGAAGAAAATTCTGAGGAGGCTTAGCTGTTAAGAAAAGTACCTATATACTCGAGTATAAGCCGAGTTTTTTTGGCACAAAATTTGTGCCAAAAAACCCAAACTTGGCTTATACTCGGGTCATACAGGTTATTTGACTTGGTGATTGTGATTTAGCTTGATTACCTGTTAAGCTATGGTTTTCTGCACTTTATTTAAAGTTTTAAAGTTGTTGCTAGTTTACAGTTTTTCTTTAGCAATAAATATTGAAAAGCATTTAACCTACTGATTCCTCAATTAT
>CAUYPK010025444.1:0-11043 GCA_963574355.1 Loris lydekkerianus | reverse complement strand
CCCATTGGAAGTGGCCCACCTACCCGCCGCGCACCACGGCGCCTACCACCCTCCCCCTATACCAAATCCATAACTTTTTTTTTTTTTTTTTTTTTTTTTTTTTGAGACAGTTTCACTATGTTGCCCTCGGTAGAGTGGTATGGTGTCACAGCTCACAGCAACCTCCAACTCTTGGGCTTAAGTGATTCTCTTGCCTCAGCCTTCCTAGTAGCTGGGACTACAGGTGCCTGCAATAATGTCTGGCTATTTTTTGTTGCAGTTGTCATTGCTGTTTAGCTGGCCAGGGCCAGGTTCTAACCTGCCACCATTGGTGTATGTGGCTGACACCATAACCACTGTGATACATACAGGTGCCGAGCCTCAAATGCTAATCTCATCCAAAAATCCCTTTACAAAAACACCTGCAAAAATGTTTGACCAATCCCTGGGCACCCTGTGGCCCAGTCAAGTTCACATGTAAAATTAACCATCGCATCCCCTTTCTGGCTCAGCATGTATTATGGGCTGAATTGTGTCCTCCAAAGAGATATGTTGAAATCCTAAACTCTGGTCCCTCAGAATGTGACCTTATTTGGGAATGGCTTCATTGCAGATGTAATTAGCCAAGACAAGGCTCTACTGGACTAGAATGGGCCCTTAATACAACACGGTATTCTTACAAAACACAGACGCAGAGCGAATGTCGTGTGATGACAGAAGGAGAGAGTAGATTTATGCAGCTGCAAGTCAAGGAATGTCAAGGTTCATGTAACACTGGAAGCTGAGAAAAAGACATGGAACAGGCTCTCCCTCAGAGCCTTTGGAAGGAACCAACTCTGCCAACATCTGTCAGACTTCTGGCCTCCAGAATTGTGAGACAATAAATGTCTATTGTCTCAAGCCACCCAGTTTGTGGCACTCTGTTAGGGCAGCCCTAGAAAATTACTTTAGTGTGCGACAGTGGCAAGCTTTGTGCTGCCATGAAGGGTGTCCACAGACACTCAGAGAGTGACAGCACAGGATTGGAAAAGCCTAGCTCTTTGATGCATTTGTTCAACTGCTGAAATTAACCAGCAGCTAAACTTTAACTGCTAAATTTCTTTAAATAAATGTAAATAAAGCAAATATGAAATGGTATGTACCCTTATTGTTTCAACCATTTGAGATTGAGTTTCCTGATATTTGTAGACAAATACACCCAGCTGATGGGTGGATCGTACACCTTCCCCAAGTCCTGGCTCCCTGCTCCTCTGTTCAGTCTCAGAGAATGGTCTCACTTCCCACTCGAATCCCCAGGGAAGAAATATGGCTGTCCTTTCTAGTGCTTTTTCCTTTTTTTGCAGTTTTGGCTGGGGCCACGCTGGAACCTGCCACCGCTGGCATATGGGGCCGGCACCCTACTCCTTGAGCCACAGGTGCCGCCCTCTAGTGCTTTCTTTTCTCTCCTTCTCCCAACTCGATCATTCATCAGATTCTGCCGATATTACCTCCACATTGGGCCTGTCCTGCTGTTACTACCTTGGTAGCGGCCCTCCCCTCACATGTTAACACAACAGCTTAACTGGGCTATCAACTTTTGGTCAACAGAAGTCATCCTCCTCACCGCAGCCAGAGTGACACCCTATACTGTCACTCTCGTTGCCTTTAGGACAAAGCCGACAGGCTTTTCAGCACAACGTTCAGTGTCACTCCTGATGTGGCCCCGGTTGCTGTTTCAGCCTCATCTCATCACTCAGACTTGCCAGCTGCTGGAGCAATTGCTATTTCTCTCACTTCAGGACATTTGTTCCGGTGGCTCCCCCAACCTGAGACCCCTCTTAGCCTGCCTAGCACCGACTCATCCTTCAGGCCTCAGCTCAGCCACTTCTTCCTCTAGGGAAGCCTTTTCTGACTGGTGCTGTTATTCTTTGGCTGCCTATTTTCAGATTCTAGAGCAACCCTGGTGCTAAGAGAATCATGGCTTGGGAGGCCTTGGTGGCACCAGCAGCTGGCTGAGAGGGGACACCTCATATCTGTGGCTAAGTAACCAGAACCTTGGGGAATCCCTCCTCCTCCCAGGCTTTGGTCGCTCTGTCTGCAGGCTGGGGGTGGGGGTAGGGAAAGAAGGCAGTGATTGTTAAACTGCATCCTTCAGAGCCTTAGGAATTCTAGAAGAATTGCCCAAGTGAGGGACAAAAAGAAGGCAAAGGCAACCCCAGATCCTGTGCTTGAATTAATTCAGGTCTCTACTAATATCTGCATTGGTCACTGTGGTTTTTTAAGATTCTGTTTTAAAACAAAAGAGGAATTAAGAGCTTAAACATATTAGAAAATCACTTACCTTTCAGAGGCGTCCAACTTTTCAGTTTCTCTGGGGCACATTGGAAGAAGAGTGTCTTGGGTCCCACGTTAAATGCACAAACACTAGTGAAAGCTGATGAGCCAGAAAAAACAAAAAGGTCCATGCTGATTCTGTGTGACATCCACCATCTATGCCGAATCTGTGTGATATTCACCACCACAGAGCAAAAAAGTCCTCACATAATCCATGTGCAGTCCACAGGTCATGGGCTGGATGCCCCTGCAAGGTCTTGTCCAGCTCAGATATCTGTTGTCATGCACTGGAAGATGAAGAGAAGTGACTTGGTTGAGGGAACAGAGAGTCTCAGGGCAAGGTTGATGAGAGCGAATGAGTGGGTGACCCATGCTGGTGGCTTTGGCCCAGGTCAAACCTGGCCCAGGTTCTGCAGAATTGAGAGGCTGGGTGATGAGCCTGGATTTTAAGACCAAAAGGGCTAGGCCTGATGGACTCCAGGCCAGAGATTCATACCATGGGTGCTCATTGGAATCACCTGGAAGATTTTCAAAACTACTGAAGACAGGAGCCCCTCCTCAAACACCGAGATCAATCTCTAGGGCTTGGGGGAGGCATGTGGGTGATTCTGAAGCCCCTAAAACCTGAAAAGGAGGGACTATGATCATCTTGCTTCCCATTGGGGTCCTGGTGCCCAGAGAAAGTGATCAACAGGCATAGGCAACAGCAGACACTTGTTGAGTAAATAAGAAAGTGAGTTTTGTGTTAGCAACTTGCTATAGTTTGGATATTTGATCTTCTAAACCTCATGTTGAAAGTTGACCCCAAATGTTGAAGGACTAGAGGGAGCTGTGCAGGTCATGGGGTAGCTGCCTTATGAGGGGATTATGCCCTCCCAAGTGAGGTCGGGTGGTGATGGTGGCCGGTGAGTACTCACTCCATTAGTTCTGAATAAGAACTGGTTGTTAAAAAGAGCCTGACAGGCCTTGGCTAGCACCATTTATTAGGGCTATAAACTAGAGATTGGCAACAGCTGGGGTTAGAGCAAACCATTCCTGCTAGTCATTAGGGATAGTCTACAGCTGGAGCTTGGTCTAGGGTGTGGGCTCAGGCTAGGGTTAAGTAATAGGGCTAAAAATTAGTGATTGTGTACAGTTGGGGTTAGGGCTGGTGATTAGGGATGGGCTACAGCTAGAGCAAGTGCCAGGGTGTGAGCTAGCAGTAGACATTAGGTCTTGGCTACAGCTGGGGTTAGGGTTGGTGATTAGCAATGGGCTAAATCTGTAGCTAGTGCTAGGGTGTGGGCTCTGGCTAGGGCTAACAATGAGGGATTGGCTACAGCTGGGGTTGGTGTAAGGGCCAGAGCTAGGGAATAGGAATGGCTGCTGCTGGGTCACTGCTAGTGTGTGGGTTCTGGCTACTGCTAGGTGTTGTTAGTCATTGGCTGGGATTAGAGCTGTTGATTGGGGCTGGTGATTAGGGCTAGTTACTAGGGACGGGCTACTGCTGGAGCTAGTGCTAGGCTGTGGGTTTTGGCTAAATTTAGGTATTAGGGCTAGAAATTTGGGATTGGCTATAGCTGGGTGGCCTAGTGAGTAGGCTAGTTATTAAGGATGGGCTGCTGGGGGGGAACTGCTAAGGTGTGGGTTATAGCTAGTGCTAGTTATTAGGGATTGGCTTCAGCTGGGGTTAGGGCTGGTGATTAGGGCTCTTGGTTAGGGTGGGCAAAAAAAGAAAAGCCTGACGTCTCTCTCTCTCCCCCACTTACCCACCCAAGTGATCTCTGCATTCAACAGCTTCCCTTCTTCCTTATCCACCATAAGTAGAGGCAGTCCGAGGTCCCCACCAACGCAGATCCTGGCACCATGCTTCCCATGCAGCCTGCAGAACTGGCAGCCAAATAAACGTCCTTTCCTGTTCAATTCCACAGCCTTGGGTATTCCTTCACAGCAATGTAAAATGGACTAAATGCAACTAACAGGCTAATCTCTTATTATTTGGGCTTGCTGTTTTTTCATATGTAAAATGGGAAAAGTAGTTTCTACTTGGATGTGATGCTTAGAGAATGAGGAATATGTCAGATACCTTGAAGAGCCCATAGCACCTAGTTGTTGACGGTCAATGATGTGACAATCATTGGTGGCAGTTGATAGTACTCGGATTCAGACCCCCAAAATACTAGGTTTCAATTTGGCTGCCTTGTAACAGTCAGGATAGACTAAATTATGCTATGGTGACCAACAATCTCCAAATCTTGGGGGCATAACATAGTATAGGTTTGTTTGTATCCACATGACTTGCCCATCAGAGGTCAGCTGGGAGTTGTCAGAATTTTGGTCATATGGAGCACTTTTGGTCATCAGGAAGAATAACTGAGCTCCTTCCCCTGGCAAACACTCACCCCAGAAGTAACCCACCACTGATTGGCCAGAACTAGTTACATGATTCCAACAACTACAGGGACCCAGAAGGTACAATTACAGTATGTGCCCAAAAGGCAGAGAACGAAACTTACATTGAGAAGCAACAATGATAGCACAGTTGCTGTCTCTGGTTGTGTGAGACTCCATACACACTTCACTCCCACAATCACAGCAAGAGCTGTGACAGTTTAAGAAGCAAGTTGCCCCTGGTGTTTGCTGTACTTGGACACCCAACATTAATATTTCTTTCTTTTGGAATCAGTACTCAAGTAGAATTTATAGACCACTTAATGAGATATAATTTACAAATGAGACATAATGTAATTGCCTCACATGTACAATTCAATACTCTTTGGAAAATCTGTAGAGTTGTGTAGACATCACTGCAATCCACTATTTCCAACATCCCCAAATATGTCTAATGTCGCCCCACTCACACCTTCAAGTAATAGTAATCTGTTTTCTATTTCTACATACTTATCTCTTCTGAACATTTCATATGAATGAAATCATATATTGCATAGTCTTTGATGTCTGGCTTCTTTTCTTTTCTTTCTTTCTTTTTTTTTTTTTTTGGTCACCCTGGGTAGAGTGTCACGGCATCATCACAGCTCACAGCCACCTCCAACTACGGGCTCAAGAGACCTCTTGCCTTAGCCTCTCATAGAGCTGGGACTACACGCACCTGCCATGGCTCCCAGCTACTTTTTTTATTATTTTTAGTAGAGATGGGGGTTTCACTCTTGTTCAGGCTGGTCTTGAACTCCTGACCTGAGGCCTCCCACCTTGGCCTCGCAGAGTGGGATTACAGGTGTGAGCCACTGCGCCGGACCATGTCTGGATCCCTTCACTTCTCATAATGGTCTTCAGGTTCATGTGTTGTATGTAGCATTGCAGGAGTTTTGCAGGATTTGGGAGCCTAATAAGGGGAAAAGATATGACTGTGGGAGACAGTAAGACAGGACAAACTTTATGGAATGGTGTTTAGACATGAGGGAGGAGACCCTCATGGAATGAGACCAGGCAGAGGCTCTGGGGCCATCATTCACAAGAGGAAAACCAGGAAATTCCTGAGGAAGAGCTGGGAATAGACAGGGGCTTAGAGTGAATTTGGAAGCGAAAGTTCTACATTCTTTTTTCAAAATTGTTTTGGCTATTCTAAGACCTTTGCTTTCTCATATAAACTATAGGATCAATTTGTCAATTTCTGGGGGGAAAAACCTGGAATTTTAATAGGTATTTCATGGAATCTACAGATGAATATGGACATAACTGATGCCTTAGCAATGCTGGATCTTCTAGTCCATGAACACAGAATGTCTCTCCACGTATTAAGATCTTCTTTAATTTCTCTCACCAATGTTATGTAATGTTCAGTGCACAAGTCTCGCGTTTATCAGTAAATTTATTTCTAAATATTTTATCCTTTTTTGATGCTATTGTAAGATTGTTTTCTTCATTTTGTGGATTGTTACTTGTTACTATATAGAAATATGATGATTTTTTGTATCTTGTGTTCCTTGACCCTCTGCACTTATACATTAATTCTAGTAGTTAAAAAAAAATTGCATGGATTCCTTAGGATTTTCTCCATGTGCGATCATTTGCATTTTAAATAAAGACCTTTACTTCTTCCTTTCTAATCCGAATGGCTTCAATGAAAAGTCTTTGCCTTATTTCACTAGCTGGAACCTCTAGCCACAATGTTAAAGAGAAAATGGAAAGAGAGGACATCCTGGCCTTGTTCCTGATCTTGATGGGAGAACATTAAGTCTTCACCATGAAGTATGATATTAGCTGGAAATTTGTCATAGATCTGCTTTATTAGGTTGAAAAATTCCCTTTCTACTCTGGTTTGTTGAAATTTTTTTACTTGAATGAGTGCCGGATTTTGGTAAATGCTCTTTCTGCATCTCTTGAGATAATCAATAAATAAAGGCTTTTGTCCTTTATTCTGTTAGTATGGTGCATTACATTAATTAATGTTCAGATGTTAAACCAATCTTGCAACACTGAGATAAATCCCACTTGGTTACAGTGCATAATTCTTTTTACGTGTTTCTGGATTCGTTTTACTAATATTTTGTCGAGAAGTTTTGTATCTATATTCATGAGGGTATTAATCTGTAGTTTCATTTCCTTGTATTCTCTTTGTTTGAGTGGCATCAGGGTAATGCTGGCTTCTCAGAATGATTTGGAAAGGGGTTCCACTCCCTGTATTTTCTGAGAGGTTTTCTGAAGAATTGGTATTATTTATTATTTAAATATTTGAAAGAATTCACCAATGAAGCCGTCTGGCTCTGAGATTTTCTTTGTGGCAAGACTTTAAATTCCTCATTCAATTTCTCTTTTTATTAGAGATCCATTCAAATTTTATTTTTTTCTTGAGTTCAATTTGATAATTTCTGTTCTTCTAGGAATTTGTTGATTTCATTTAAGTTATAACCTTGTTCACACTAATCCCTTATAATTGTTTTAATTTCTATAGGCTATGTAGTGATATTCCCATCTCTCAGTCCTGATGTTCATCATTTCTGTTTTTTCTCTCTCTTTCTCCCCCCCCCCCGATCAGTCTAGCTAATAATTTGCCAATTCTGTTTATTTTTTTCAAATAACCAAATTATGATTTCATTAATTTTTCAGTACTGTTCTTGTTTTCTATCTCATTGATTTTCACTATGATTTTTATTATTTCTTTTTTTGCTTGCTTTCAGTTTAGTTTGCTCCTTTATGCTAGCTCCAAAGATGGAAATTTAAGATACTTATTTGAGATCTTTCTTCTCATATAAGCATTTACAAATTTTGACTTTTCCTGATAGCACTGCTTGAGATGTACTCCATAAATTTTTGATGTGTTGTGTTTTCATTTTCATTCATTTAAAAATATTTTTCAGCTTCCCTTGTGATATTTTTCTTGGACTCATGGATTATTCTGAAGTGGGTTGTTTAATTTTCTAATAGTCATGGATTTCCCAGTTTTCTCAATTGAGGATATCTAATTTAATTCCTGTGGTCAGACTCCTCCTACTTCATGTAATCAGACTCCTCCCACTTCCATATACCCTCCCATTGCCTCTGAATTTCATTGTTTCAGATAAGGAGTCAGCTGTTAATCTTATTGTTGTCCTCTGTACGTGATGAATCTTATTTTTTCTTTTAGTCTTGTCTTAATGTATTAAAGTTTGTTTATTGTGTATCAAGATGTAGATCTATTTATTCTGATCAGAGCTCATGGAAATTCTTAAATGTGTAGATTATTGTTTATCAAATTTGGAAAAATTTTGTTGATTTTTTTCTTCAAATACTTTTACACCCTTTTGTTAACTTTTCTCCTTCTAGGATTCCCATTACATGCATGTTGACATGCTTGATGGAGTCCCACAGCTCTTTGAGTCTTTCTTCAGTTTTCAAATTTTTTTTTTCTGTTCTTCAGATTGGATAATTTTTGTTGATTTCTCCTCAAAGTTCACTGATTCTTTATGATTCCATCTTCAATCTTATTTTGAGCCTATTCAGTAAAGTTTCTATTCCCTTTATTTTTCAACATTTTCAACTCCAGATTTTCCATTTGGTTCTTTTCAAAATATAATTTCTATCTGTGTATTGTTATTGTCTGTTTGATGAGTCATTGTCATCATACCTTCCCTTAACTCTTAAAATATTTACTCTAGCTTTTGAACATATTTTTACTAGCTTTTATTTTAATTAATTAGTTTTTTATTCTTGCTAAGTCTGTCATCTTAGAGGACTTCTCAGAGATAGTTTCTATTGACTTTTTTCTTGATGTTTTCCCACTTTCTTTCTTTCTTTCTTTTTTTTGGATATATTGTAATTTTTTATTAGAAACTAGACATTTTAAATTATATTTTAGCAAATCTGAAATCTCACCCCCTCTCTAGGAGCTGTTACTGCTATCATTTTTTGCTTGTGTATTGTCTGGAATTACTCTGTAAATTTTCTCTACTACTGTGTGTGGCTCCCAATGTTTCTGTAAAAATTCTCTTTTTTGTTCCTGTTTTTATTTAATTATCACTTGTGCTTCCTACTGCTAATCCTTGGTTCATCATAGTTCACTAACTGATCAGAGGTTGTGTCCAAATTTGTTGAGTGAGCAAGGCCTCTTCTCCTACCTTATCAATCACTGGATAGATTGGGAAACATATTTAAAGTACAGGCAGTTTACAGTTTTGTCCTTGCTCCTACCTTCTCTGAGCATCTGTGTCTTCTCAGCTTATGCACAAGATCTCACATTCATCCAGGAGTGTGTCAATAGCTAGAGAGTCCTTGTAATTCTTTTCTGAGCATGCCCTAAGCCTTGCACATAATCATAGCCTTTCAGACTTAAAGGCTTAACCAGCACCACTAGGGCTGTACAGTGTCTTAGGGATCCCTGTCAATTTCTGGCTATGCTTCCAGTCTACTGCTTGTCCCAACCAGTATCACAACCTCAGACTAACTGCAACATTGTATTTGCTTATTGTTTGCTGCTATAGTCACTATTGTGATTCAACCTCTATTTCCCATGATAGCCAGGAGCATGGGACTTTTTCTATGCTCTATTGCAAGTGAAGTTAGTTCCCTCAAGCTTAAAAGCTATTAGTTTTCACTCACTGGTAGACCAACTACAGTTACATAACTGAGGAGGTGATGGGAACAGACCCAACAGACTCGTGGATTATTCTGAAGTGGGTTGTTTAATTTTCTAATAGTCATGGATTTCCCAGTTTTCTCAATTGAGGATATCTAATTTAATTCCTGTGGTCAGACTCCTCCCACTTCCTGTAGTCAGACTCCTCCCACTTCCAGATACCCTCCCATTGCCTCTGAATTTAAACATCATAGAGTCCTACCGTCTTCAGCCAAGTGTCAGTACGTTTCCTTGAATGAACACTTCTCAATTTTTTGCATGCCATTCATCAATTTCCATTGTCCCAAAGTTGTTGTTTTTGATATTTTTTTGTCCATTTGTATAGTTTTGCTTGGGTGGTGGGGTGGGGGGAGAATTTTCTGAGTTCTTTTCTCTACTTTTCTGGAAGTTCCACCTCTTCAATATAATTTTGTCAGTCACTCTATGTGTGCTGCTTTGCTGTGATTGCCAACCAGAAACTCCATCATTTTCTAGCCAGAAAATACATCTAAGACAAAGTGGACCCATCTAACTCTCTTGTCCCAAATTTTAAGTCTTGATGGGAATGATACAAAAACAGAAAATAAAAGGTTGTACTTCATTCATTTCAACAGCACCCTGAGAGGAATCTAAATTATTTCATGCTACCTACATTACTAGGACTCCCCTAGTTCTCATCATATACAAAGCCTGGTTCTCTGGCCTTTCATCAATTCTACAAGGACCCCTGTGTCCATCCAATAAATACCTTTCCTTCTCAAGTTAGCCAGAGTCTGTTTCTGTTGCTTGCAAACAAAGACCCTGACTGATACAGCTTTTCAAAGAGTGTGCAGAAGGGAATCTTCTAAAGACTCCAGATAAGAGGCCAATTATTCACTTGACAGTTTTTGGGATTGCTACAACACACGCGTGCCTGTGGGAAGCTCCTGTGCCGGCAGTATGTTGTGAGGCTGATGAAATCCCACTGGAGGGGCCAAGTCTGCACCTGTCACCAGCCACAAAGAGGATCCAATTTTTATCCATTTCATCTGGAGAACCATCTGGGCTGGGAATAGCAGTAATAATAACAAATCATTGTCACCAGATTTCCTGATAGATAGCACTTTTTCCTGTTGCTCTTGTTAAAAATCAAGTTTTCAAGTCTGCTGGTAAATAAGCAGCCAGCAGTAGTTATAAAAGCTGTCCTTGGCTGTCATGAGACAGAATTGGGACTTGGCCTAGGAACATGGCAAGGTGAGAATTGGCTGCTGGTAGTCTTTCCAGGAGGGTGAGGAAATGTTTCTAGAAGGTTGTGGTACAAAGAACCCTTGGAAGGAGTACTGAGTAGCAATTGTCTTGCTTATCAACATCACGTATGACAATAATTTTGAGTCTTGTTTGGCATGGGCCAGCAGTAGAATGTGGCCACTAAGAAATCCGTGTGCAGCATTAGCAGAGATATATTGTCTTAAATGAGGGAGGTGATGGTGCTTCTCTGTTTCATCCTTCTCAGGTCAGAACACACAAAGTCCTGCCTTCATTGTAGACATCACACATTTTACATGTTATAGACCAGCGGTTCTCAACCTGTGGGTCACAACCCCTTTGTAACAATGAAAATACATCCTGCATATCAGATATTTACATTACGATTCATAACAGTAGCAAAATTACAGTTATGAAGTAGCAACAAAAATAATTTTATGGTTGGGGGTCACCACAACATGAGGAACTATATTCAA
>CAUYPK010025442.1:0-21167 GCA_963574355.1 Loris lydekkerianus | reverse complement strand
ATTTGTATTCTGCCTTTAGTAAGTTTCGCCTGTACCCATTCTAAGATGCACTGTAGGTGAGACTACATTTTTCTTAACTATTTTTTATAAATTGATGGACATTTAGGTTACTTCTACCTTTTGGTTATTGTGAATAATGTTGCTGTGAACATGGATGTGTAAATACCTGTTCAGAACCCTGCTTTTAATTCGTGTATATATCTGAAGTGGAGTTGCTGGATCATATAGTAATTCTATTTTTTATTTTAAGAAGGAACTACCATATTATCCATAATGGATGCACCATTTCACATTTCCATCAACAATGGAACATAGGGTTCAAATGTCTCTTCATCCTTGCCAGCATTTGTTATTTGTGTTTCTTCTCCCAGCCCCCATAGCTCTCATGATGAGTGTGAAGTATAGCCACATTTATTTATTTATTTATTTATCTATCTATTTTTTGGAGATAGAGTTTCACTCTGTCACCCAAGCTAAAGTGCCATGGCGTCAGCCTACCTCACAGCAACTTCAGACTCCTGGGTTCAAGCCATCCTCTTGTCTCAGCTTCCTGAGTAGCTGGGCCTACAGGTACCCCCTCCATACCTGACTGATTTTTCTATTTGTAGAGACACAGGGTCTTGCTCTTGTTCAGGCTGATCTGGAACTCCTGAGCTCAATCAAGGTCTTCCAGTCTGGACCTTCCAGAGTGCTAGGATTATAGGCAAGAGCCACTGTGCCAGGCGTCCTCAAACTTTTTAAACAGGGGGTCAGTTCACTGTCCCTCAGACTGTTGGAGGGCCAGACTATAGTTTAAAAAAAAAAACTATGAACAAATTCCTATGCACACTGCACATATCTTATTTTGAAGTAAAAAATCAAACCGGGAACAAATAATTCACACCACCTCATGTGGCCCGTGGGCCGCAGTTTGAGGACCCCTGCACTGTACCCTTGCTGCCAACTTTCTTTTAAAGAAACTTTTCATTATGGAAATTTCCAACATATAAAGAAAATAGAGCAAACAGTAGATCAAATTCTCATATATTCGTCACCTAGTGTCAGTACTTATTAACACTTAGCCAGTCTTATTTCAGATATAGTCTGTTTCCCCTTCCCCCATTGTTGCACTGCAAATCCCAGTTATATATTTTATGTGAATGAAAGCATACAGGTTGAGTGTCCTTTATCAAAAAAGTTTGGGACCAGAAATGCTTTGGATTTTAGATTTTTTTTCTGATTGTTGAATATTTGTAATAAACTTACCAATTGAACATCCCAGCTCTGAAATCTGAGATGTTCTAGTAAGCATTTTCTTTGTGTGTCATGGCTATTGTTTAAAAGTTTCATCTTTTACAGCATTTCAGATTTGGGATTCTCATTCTATACTTCTGAAAGTTAAGCCTCTATAAAACAACCATAAAACCATATGTGTATGCCTAAAAATTAACAATAATTCTTTTATCATCAGATATCTTAGTTCTTAAGTGTCACCCACATTTTTTGTCTCATTTCTTTTTTTCTTTCTTTCTTTTTTTTTTTAATTTTTTTATTTTTTTGCGGTTTTTGGCCGGGGCTGGGTTTGAACCCGCCACCTCAGGCATATGGGACCAGTGCCCTATACCTTTGAGCCACAGACGCTGCCCCCCCCCTTTTTTTTTTTGAGACAAAGTCTCACTATGTCACCTGCAGTAGAGTGCAGTGGTGCCACAGCTCACAGCAACCTCAAACTCTTGGGCTTAAGCAATTCTCTTGCCTCAGCCTCCTGAGTAGCTGGGACTACAGGTGCCTGGCTATGTTTATTGTTGTCATTGTTGTTTAGCAGGCCCAGGTTGAGTTTGAGCCCACCAGGCCTGGTGCATATGGCTGGCACTGTAACCACTGAGTTATTGGCACCAAGCCAGGAAGATTTCTTGAGCCCAGGAATTTGACTTCGTTGTAAGCTATGATCATACCATTCCAGCCTGGGCCACAAAGTAAGATCCTGTTTCCTTTAAAAAAAAAGAAAAAGAAAAAAAGGCTTGACACCTGTAGCTCAGTGAGTAGGGTACTGACCACATACATCAAAGGTGGCAGGTTTGAGCCCAGCCTGGGCCTGTTAAATAATAATGACAACTGTAACCAAAAAATAGCCGGGTGTTGTGGCAGGCACCTGTAGTCCCAGCTATTCAGGAGGCTGAGGCAAGAGAATTGCTTAAGCCCAAGAGTTGGAGGTTGCTGTGAGTTGTGATGCCACTGCATTCTACCCAGGGCACATGGTGAAGCTCTGTCTCAAAATAAAGAAGAAGATAAACCAAAAGGCAAATCACGGGGTAAAATTTTATGTAGGCTTCTTGGGCCTCTGATAGAATACAGAATGGCTGGTAGAGATATTTACATTTTGGCTTTTTTTGAAGTCTGGGTAATTATACATTTGCAGCTATGCATTTAACACTGATTAACATTAATTAACATTAATCTCTGTATAAAAAATGAGAATCCTTTTTATTGTAACATACTCATCAGTATTCAGAAATCCTCTACTGGCAAAATCAAGTATGTGAACTCTTAACATTGGATCATTTGGAATTCTGTGCTATATAGCAAAGGCAACCAAGGGCTTTGTGAAATTTGAGGGTTTGAGGAACACACAGTTACTAACTTTCTTTCCCCTATTTAGTTTTCTTACTTAGCACAGTGGAAGACCCCTGTGTTATGTGTATGCCCTTATATGATGGCAGTAGGATTTTTTTTTTTTTTTTTTTTGAGACAGAGTTTCATTCTGGCACAGCTGAGTAGTGTGCTGTGGCATCATAGCTCACAGCAACCTCCAGCTCTTGGGCTCAAGCGATCGTCTTGCCTCAGGTTTTCTTTTTTCTTTTTCTTTTTTTTTTTTGTTTTTGAGACAGAGTCTCAAGCTATTGCCCTGGGTAGAGTGCTGTGGCATCATAGCTCACAGCAACCTCCAACTTGGCTCAAGAGATTCTCTTGCCTCTGTTTTTCTATTTTTAGTAAAGGTGGGGGGTCTCACTTTTGCTCAGGCTGGTCTTGAACTCAAGAGCTCAATCAGTCCATCCACTTCGGTCTCCCAGAGTACTAGGGTTACAGGCATGAGACACCACACCCAGCCTGCCTCAGGTTTTCTATTATTATTATTTTTTTAAAATTTATTTATTTATTTCCGTAGAGAAGGGATCTTGCTCTTGCTTAGGTTGGTCTCGAACTCCTAAGCTCAAGCAGTCTAACCACCTTGGCCTTCCAGAGTTCAGGATTAAAGGTGTGAGCCATGCTGGCAGTAGGAATTTTTTTTTTTTTTAGAGACAAAGCCTCAAGCTGTTGCCCTGGGTAGAGTGCTGTGGCATCACAACTCCTGGGCTCAAGCGAGTCTCTTGCCTCAGCCTCCCAAGTAGCTAGGACTACAGGCGCCTGCCATAATGCCTGGCTATTTTTTGGTTGTAGTTGTGATTGTTTGGTGGGCCTGGGCTGGATTCGAACCCACCAGCTGTGGTGTATATGGCTGGCACCTTAGCCGCTTGAGCCACAGGCGCCGAGCCAGCAGTAGGAATTCTTGTTCAGCATACATACAACAGAATATCCTATGATTTACCATTCTACACTTTTCAGGTGTAAGAATGCAAGTCTCCTGTCAGGCACAGATTAAATGAACTAACAGGGCAGAGCTAGTACTTTCCCTGTGGCTCTGTTTATTTTTTTCTGTATGCTATTTTACTGTTTAATATTTTTATTTACTTGAAGATCGCATCTATCTTTGCTGGGTAGATAATCTCATTCACTAAGAGCACAGTCTTGAGAGTGTTAAGCAGTGACACTAAAATTATTTCCCTTTATGTTATTGTGAGAATAGTTGGCAGTGATTTGGGTAGTAATATAATGACACTGATGTGACACTTAACAGTCTGCAGGTAAAAACTAAGTACTTTTTACATGTGGTAACTAATTTAATCCTCACAATAGTCCTATAAGTTAGATGTTATTATCCCCATTTTACTGATTAAGTTTTGAGGCACAGAGAGGTTAGTAACTGACTACTCCCAAGTAAGTGCAAGTAACCATTTAGTTGCAGAGCTAGGAACTTATCTAAGGCAGCCTGGCGCCAGGGTCCTTCCTCCTAACCATTACACTACACTGTACTTATTTGACACCCATATAAGTAAAGGGAAATGGGAGATAAAAATGCTTTTAACGTCTTTGTGGGTGCTACAGAACTTATTATTTGTTCATTCAGTGCTTCTATAGACTTAGTGATTACAGGAAGAACATTTAATCTCAGAGCATTCCTCCCTGTTTTCAAACTAGTATTTTCAGATCTGTTCTCCATCTGAGACCTTGCATTTAGAAGTACAAATGAACTTTTTGAATTTGCAGATCAAGAGCTTACAGAAGGATGTTGCCTTTGAGAATTTAGACTATACATGCTGACCCCCTGAAGCAGTAATTTGGATAGATCACAATGTTTCTACCTGAATACAATAGTATTAGGGGTTGTGACTTTAGAGTGTGTATGTGTATATTTTGTAAGTATCTTTGTAGTTAGACCACTTCTCCACAAATGAACCAGTCTTACACAATTCTGAAACCTTTTTTACAGCCATTTAAATCTAAGAAATATCTAAGCATCTTGATTTAGAACTGTGAGCAACAAACCTTTCCAGAGACTTGTGATAAATAGAATAGAATACATTTAAAAATCTACCCATTTTAAAATGCATAAAATTCAAGCCTAAGGAACCTCCTTTTAATCTTGCAAAATTAGTTCTCACTTGGGCATGGGTTTACATACCCCTCTTATCTTAAAGTCTGGGCTACTATTTGATAAGAAAACCAATCCTCTATTTTCTTCTTTCTTTGTCTTGGGTTTGGTAGATCTGGCTTTCTTCTCTATTAGAATACATCTTCCATGGTGCTTTGGTTCAGTCAAGTATTTGTCTGGAGGGAGAAATAGATCGCCATCTCCACCCATCAAAGGTGCATTTTATGGAAGCATATGGTTTTCTCATGTTCATTTTCTTTCCTCTAGGTCTATGAAGGCCTTGACATCATCACCAACAAGGCTTCTGCTCAAGAACAGAGGATCTGCCGCCATCACATGATCAGCTTTGTGGATCCTCTTGTGACCAATTACACAGTGGTGGACTTCAGGAACAAAGCAACTGCTCTGATATCCTTAAGAAAGTTAGCAGCTAGACTTGGTAGCTACACAGAAGTTTCCTTTTAGTGGCAATTCTTTTAAGTAAGAGTATTCAAGACCTAACTACCAATAGGTAGCAGCCTCATCAGACTATGGATTAAAAGATACAGTGCCCTTGCAATTCAAATTATTTTTTCCCTTTTTTTTTTTTTCTTTTTCTTTTTACTCACCACTATACTAAACGCAGAGCAACTCAAATTCTTATCCTTATACTACAGCATCAGCATCCCCTGGGAACTTAGAAATGCTAAATCTTGGGCCCTATTCCAGACCTCCTGAATTAGAATCTGCATTGTAACATGAGTCCCAGATGATGTATAGTTATAAAAATTTGAGAAGCACTGTTATAGTGATGAAAACATTGATTTAAGAGTCAGAACATATGTGTTCTAGTTCTAGAACTGTCTCTTTTGACCATGTGAATTTTATTGGGTAAACCATTTACTTAATCCTATTAAGCTTCAGTTTCCTGCCCTTTAAATGGGATAAAAGTTAATTTAAAATTTATTGGAGTTACAGTTAAAATTTCAAAGGAATTATTGGGTGGGGAAGGATTAGTTCTGGGTAACACTAAGAAATTTTTGGAAAAAGAGTAACAGGGTGAATTATGAGCAGTATTTTAAAATCCAAGCTGCCTTTAATTTTTGGACTGCCATCTATTAAAAATCTTGAAAAGTCAGGCCAGGCATGGTGGCTCATGCCTATAATCATAGCACTCTAGGAGGCTGAGGCAGGTGGATTGTGGATTGCTTGAGCTCAAAACCAGCCAGAGCGAGAGCAAGACCCTGTTCTTACTAAAAATAGAAAAACTAGCTGGTTGTTGTGGTGGGTACCTATAATCCCAAATACTCAGGAAGCTAAGGCAAGAGGATCCTTTGATCCCAACAGTTTAAGGTTGCTGTGAGCTATGATGCTACAGCACTCTGCCCAGGGCACAGAGTCAAACTCTATCTCAAAAAAGAAATACTGAAAAGTTGTACTAACTATAACTACATGGAGTTGATTTAATACTAGATACATTTATGGCACAGAATAGAAAACCAAGATATGAATTCATATTGTATTTAGATTATGATCAAGGTGGTATTTCAAAACATTGGAGTAATAATGAAGTGCAGTCAACCCTCTGTATCCACAGGTTCCATATCCATAGATTCAGGCAACTGTGGATTGAAAATATTTGGAACCCCCCACACATGGTATAACAATAAAAAATAATGCAATAAACAAAACCAATAAAGTATAACAACTTTTTAAGTAGTATTACACGCTGCAAGAGGTGAGGTTAACCATAGGTGCAAGATAGCACTGAGCACTTCTTGTGAGTCTTTTTATTGAGAAGATACATAATAGGCGGAAAGATTACTAAGCAAAGACATGCAGGGGCTGCGTGCTCAGGGAAATGGTCTCATAGGTGCCAACAGAGTATACTCAAGGAAATGATCTTCAAGGGTGGTAAGGAAATGATCTCTGAAATACTCAATGCAATTTTTCTCCACTAATCCTTTAAGGAACCGTCATAAAATGCGTAATGTTTAACAATAGCCTTACTATTACTACAGGACTGAACTTTGCTCCTCCAGTATTACTGAGTTACTTGGTGGCTTGCTTTCCAAGTCACAAGAGATTTCCAGGCTTGACAGGAGAATGTCTTGTTTTTAGTAATTTCTCAGATGAGTTATGATATTGGTGACTGTTGTAGTAAGTATGCTGTTTAATCCTCTATAGTATTTTTACTATATTAGATATTATAAGTAATCTAGAAGGGATTAAAGTATGTAAGAGGAGGGTGGCGCCTGTGGCTCAAAGGAGTAGGGCGCTGGCCCCATATGCCGGAGTGGCGGGTTCAAACCCAGCCCCAGTCAGAAACTACCAAAAAATAAGTATGTGAGGATGTGTGTAGGTTATCTGCAAGTACTATGTCATTATATATGAGGGATTTGAGGATCCTTGGATTTTGGTATCTGAGGTGAGTCCTAAAACTAATCTGCCATAGATTAGTGGGGGGGATTAATCCTAACCCTAACCTTATAGGAGACAGATATATATATATATATATATATATTTTTTTTTTTTTTGTAAGACAGAGTCTCACTATGTCGCCCTCAGTAGAGTATAGTAGCATCATAGCTCATAGCAACCTCAAATTCTTGGGCTTAAGCGATTCTCTTGCCTCAGCCTCCTGAGTAGCTGGGACTACAGGTGCCTGCCACAACGCCTGGCTATTTTTTTGTTGCAGTTGTCATTGTTGTTTAGCAGGCCCAGGCTAGGCTTGAACCCACCAGCCTCGATGCATGTGGCCAGCGCCCTACTCACTGAGCCTACCAGACACCGAGCCAGGAGACAGCTATAGTTCATAATTGTTCCTGGGACAGTTAATTGTTTTGGGGAAAAAGCCAGGTTCTCATTATATGTGATACATTATAATTGGCATGATAAATTGCAGATGGATTTTGGAGCTTAATGTACTTGTTTTCTTTTTGAGACCGAGTCTGACTATGTCACCCTAGGTAGAGTGCAGTGGCGTCATAGCTCACAGCAATCTCAAACTCTTAGGCTCAAGTGATTCTTTTGCCTCAGCCTCTCGAGTAGCTGGGACTATAAACACCTGCCACAATGCCTGGCTATTTTTAGAGAAAAGGTCTCACTCTTGTTCAGGGTGGTTTCGAATTTCTGAGCTCAGGCAATTCACCCACCTCAGCTTCCAAGAGTGCTAGGATTATAGGCGTGAACCACTGTGTCTGGCCTTAAGATACTTTTTTTTTTTTTTTTTTGAAACAGAGTCTCACTATGTCACCCTCGGTAGAGTGCTATGACATCACAGCTCACAGCAACCTCAAACTCTTGGACTTAAGCGATTCTCTTACTTCAGCCTCCCAAGTAGCTGGGACAACAGGTGCCCACCACAATGCCACGCTATTTTTTGTTGTTGCAGTCAATCGTTGTTTACCAGGCCTGGGCCGGGTGCAAACCTGCTGCCTCGGTGTATGTGGCTAACCCCCTAAGCACTGAGCTACAGGCGTCGAGCCAATATATATTTTTTTAATGAGACCCTAAAATGTGGGAGAAGAATAGTTATAGGATTTTAGAGTAGGGAAGGGCATTGCTGATAATAACTTTTTTTTTTTTAAAGGAAAATAGTTAGATTTCAATATGTAAAAATTTATATTGATAAGAATGTGTATTAACCAGAACTCCTAGGTATGTACCATAGAGAAACTGCTGCCATAAGTCTATTAGGAGATATGTGGTAGAACTTACTCATTATAGCATTGTACTTAATAGCAAAAAATTTAAGTTCCTAAATTCCCACTTATTACAGGAGAATGTATAACATTTGCCTTTTTCACGTAAGTACTTTTAAACAGTAAAAATGAATAAATTGCAACTACATTCATCAATCGATGTGGAATGATCTCTAGAAACTATGTAAAGTGTGGGAAATTACAGAAGGATACTTATATGTTCATGTTATTATATGTTATTATAAAAGTTAAAAAAGTAAGCAGAACAAACTAATATATTGTTTTAGGGATACATACATATTAGTAATAAGGTAAAGAAAAGGGTATGGTGAAAAACAAACCAAAAAACCAAAGCAATACAGGATGGTGATTCCCTTTGGGACAGGATGTAGGGCTTGGGATGAAAACACAGAAGGCTTCAAAGGAATTGGTAATACTCCATTTCTTACATTGGGTTTGTGTTTTATTATTAAGATTCATGATTTACAGGCAGTACTTGTGGCTTAGTGGGTAGGGCGTCGGCCCCATGTACTGAAGGTGGCGGGTTTGAACTCCGCCCCGGCTGGTTAAAATAGCATTGAGAATTGCAACAAAAAATAGCAAGGTGTTGTGGTGGACGCCTGTTGTCCAGCTACTTGGGAGACTGAAGCAAGAGAATCGCGTAAGCCCAGGAGTGGGAGGTTGCTGTGAGCTGAGATGCGATAGCACTCTATCGAGGGCAACAAAGTGAGACTCTATCTCCAAAAAAAAAGATTTATGATTTACATGTGCTACATATATCCTTTTGTATGTGTGGAAATAAGGAAAACAGCTCATTCTAAACAAAATTTAAAAGCAGACTCCAAACATGGGGGTAAATATTTGTAACATAGAAAAGGCACATGGTTAGTATTCTTAATATATGAAGAACTCTGATGAATCGATGCAAAAAGAGACAAAAAAATTACTAAAAAAGCACGAGCAGTAATTCATAAAAGAAGAAATATAAATAGTGATAAGTATGAAAAAGGTTTATGCTTGCTGTAAATCTGGGACATGCAGATCAAAATAATGAGATAGTATTTTTTGCATAGCACATGGCAGTGATTAAAATGCAGATAATAATTCCTGCCGCATCTACTTCACAAGGCTGTTGTGTCTGATGAGATAGTGTATATCAAAGTGCTGGGCAAATTAAGATATAATATCAAATGTAAGTTGGTTGCTATGAGACAGTTCAGAAAGAATTGATATGGGCCAGGTGTGGTGGCTCATGCCTATAATCCTAGCACTCTGGGAGGCTGAGACGGATGGATTACCTGAACTCACAGGTTCTGGACCAGCCTGAGCCAGAACAAGACCGCATCTCTAAAGAAAAAAAAAAAAGCCAGGTGTTGTGGTGTGGGCACTTATAGCTCCACCTACTTGGAAGGCTGATGCAAGAGCATTGCTTAAGCCCAAGAGTTTGAGGTTGCACTCTACCAAGAGCAACAAAATGAGACTGTCTCAAAAAAAAAACAACAACAACAAAAGAACTGATAAGAAATGGGAGTGTTAATTATGATTTTCAAAGGACAATAGGGGATGACTTAATCAGATTCCTTAAAGGCTGACGGAGCTGGGGAGCCTGCAGCCTTAAGACTACATATGGCCTTCTCTGTCCTTCACTGTGGCCTTTTGACTAAAAAGAAAAAAAAAAAAAATTTATTTATTTTTTTTTTGCAGTTTTTTTTTTTTTTGCAGTTTTTGCAGTTTTGGTATGGGGCCAGTGCCCTACTCCTCTGAGCCAAAGGCACCGCCCACTCAATCCAAATTTTACAGAACAAATCTTCTGTTAAAATGGGTGCAGCAGTGACTAGGTTACTACTGTAGCTCAATGGTTAGAACACCAGTCCCTTGCACCTGGGCTGGTGGGTTCCAACCCAGCCCAGGCCTGCTAAACAACAACAACAACAAAAAGGTCCAGCAGAATAAGATGAAGCTTTTCTTTCCCACTTAGGTGCTTAGAAAAGAAAGGTCTTGAAATCAGAAGACTGCAAGTTGGAGATTGTGAATTTTAGTAAGAGCCTAGAATCAGAATATCAGACTGTAAGTACCTCAAGAAGTATCTAACCTTTTTTTTGAGACAGAGCCTAAAGCTGTCAACCTGGGTAGAGTGCCATAACATTACAGCTCACAGCAACCTCAAACTCTTGGACTTAAGCAGTTTTCTTGCCTCAGACTCCCAAGTAGCTGGGACTACAGGTGCCCGCCACAACGCCCGGCTATTTTTTGGTTGTAGTTGTCATTGTTTGACGGGGCTGGGTGGGATTCAAATCCGCCAGCTTTGTTGTATGTGGCTTGTGCCTTAGCCGCTTGAGCTACAGGCGCTGAGCGTCTAAACTTGATTTGACAGGTGAAGGTTCTGTGTACTGAGGCCCAGAGAGAACAGCTTTGCCCAGCGTCACAGTCATTTCATGACTTAGGCAGACCTTTTCCCATGAAATTATCTACAATCCCATCCCCCCCCCCCCCCCCCCCCCGTTTTCCACCTTCTCTCCTCTTTTGGTATCTTACTATTTTCCCCTTCCCCTTTTTATTTCCTTGCTCACTTTCTCTTTTTTAATCACTTTATAGGTTGAGCATCCCAAGTTTGAAAATCTGAAATCCTCTAAAATCTGAACCATTTTGAGTGCCAGCATGATGCTCAAAGCATTTCAGATTTCAGATTTTCAGATTTGGGGTGTTCAAACAGTAAGTATAATACAGGTATTTCAAAATCCAAAAAAAATTGAAATTTGAAACACTTTCTTGGTCACAAGCATTTTGGGGGATGTGAAATCTATATGTAATTACACAGTACAATTTTGTGCTCCTTATACTTTTTTATTTTTGTTTCTTATTTTTTTTTTGAGACAGAGCCTCAAACTATCGCCCTGCATAGAGTGCTGTGGCTTCACAGTGCACAGCAACCTCCAGCTCCTGGACTTAAGCAATTCTCTTGCCTCAGCCTCCCAAGTAGCTGGGACTATAGGCACCCGCCACAATGCCTAGCTATTTTTTGGTTGTAGCTGTCATTGTTGTTTGGCAGGCCCTGGCTGGATTTAAACCCGCCAGCTCTGGTGTATGTGGCTGGCGCCTTAGCTGCTTGAGCTATAGGCACCGAGCCTCTTTATGATCCTTGATTGGTAATACTTATCTCACCTCATCCCTACCCCAGGAAGGGTTCTGATAGAAAATGGGCTGAATAGATTAGCGGGGTTTTTTTTTTTTTTTTTGGAGGCAGAGTCTCACTCTATTGCCCACGCCAGAGTACTGTGGCATTATCCTATCTCATAGCAGCCTCCAGTTCCCGGGCTCAAGTTGTCTTCCTAGTTCTGCCTCCCAAGTAGCAGGGAATACGTGTGCATATCATGATGCTGGGCTCATTTTTTTATTTTTAGTAGAGATGGTCTTGCTCTTGCTCAGTCTATTTTCGGACTTTGGAGCTCAAGGAATCCTCCAGCATTGGCCTTCCAAAATACTAGAATTACAGATGTGAGCAACCTCATCCAGGCCAGATTAGTGGGCTTTTGATAGAAAAGAGGTCATCTGTCTGTACGCCCACAGATTGGCTGTCAAGAGGAAGAAAGTGTAAATGGTTCTTTTTCTGGCTATTGAAAGTTTTCTTTTTAATTAGTTTTCCTCAGAAACATAGCCCTTCATAAAGCAGATAATTATCTGTTCAACAGAGACTTTTTTTTTTTTTAAGAGATAGAGTCTCACTTTGTCACCCTTGGTAGAGTGCTGTGGTGTCACAGCTCACAGCAACCTCCAGCTCTTGGGCTTAGGTGATTCTCTTGCCTCAGCCTCCCAAGTACCTGGGACTATAGGCACCTGCCACAACACCCGGCTATTTTTTTTGTTGCAGTTTGGCCAGGGCCGGGTTCGAACCTGCCACCCTCAATATATAGGGATGGCACCCTACTCACTGAGCCCATAGGCGCCGCCCTATTCAACAGAGACTTAAAAGAGAAAAATTCAAAGTAATAGAGATATGAAAACAATAGTGGCTAAAGTATTATAAATCAAGTGCTTACTGTTTTCAGGCATCATGGTAGGGGATTTATATGCTTTGTCGCATTTAATGCTCATAAGAACTGTTGGGGATTTTATAGGTGAGAACACTGAAGCTCAGGCTGAGGTTGAGCTCAGACCTGGTAATTGAAATTTGTTTGTGTTAAGAACCATGAAGTCCCAAGTAGACTGATTGAGTCTAAGAACAGTAGAGAAACTAGCTTATGTTTTCTCATCTAAGGCAAAGTCAAGAACAGTAGGGAAACTAGCTTATGTTTTGTCATCTAAGGCAAAGTCACACGATGGATGTCACCTTGGTGGCTTCCTGAGCAGCCGACACTTGGTTCTGTGAGAGTCCTGGGGCTTGTGCTTAAAGTTTTCTTTTTTTATTTGAGACAGTCTCAAGCTGTTGCCTTGGGTAGAGTGCTGTGGCATCATAACTTACCGCAACCTCCAACTCCTGGGCTTAAGCGATCCTCTTGCCTCAGTTTTTCTGTTTTTAGTAGAGATGGGGGTCTTGCTTTGTTGTGCCCAAGCAATCCACCTGCCTCCACCTCCCAGAGAGTTAGGATTACAGGCATGAGCCACTGTGCCTGGCCCTTGTTAAACTTATTTGGAATACCCATAGAAGTTTAACTTTTAGCAGCAAGACCTAGAAAGTTCTAGAACTGGAAAGCATTACCATCCAGGATTTGTCTCTAGTTGATGTAAATCCCTCCAGAACTGATTGGAAATGATTCTGAAAAGTTACTGGAAACATCGCAGGTAACATTGAAGGTGATGTCAGTTCATTCTGGTTTCTGCTCTTTCTCTTCTGCTTTGGAGATCAATGTGTTTTCTCGCTAATCCTTTTCCCAAGCGAGTCAGGATTCTCTTCTTGATACTACATATGATGATGTCTTTCTTAATGTTCACATTGAAGATATATTTGCCCGAGACAAAATTCCTATTGTCGTGGGAGGAACCAATTATTACATTGAGTCTCTGCTGTGGAAAGTTCTTGTTAATACAAAGGTAGGTTTAGTACACTTGTGATTCACTGAGAAATGGGTTCCTCTTTTTTGTTGTCTAATTTTAGTGGGAGGAAGGTTGACTGTTGCCTGTTTCTAATACTCAGTAACTGTAATTTTCCTACTTAATATTCTGAAGCAAATGCCACCTCCATATGTGAAGTGTGCTCCTCCATATGTGAAGTGTGCTCCTCCAGGCTGGCCTAAGGGCAGGGGCTGTGTGTGGGAAAAATGCTCCTGTGTGGATTAATTAGCATCTCCACATAAATTAACAGTACATTAGTCTGATTTAGCTTTTTCTGGCTGATAGCACAATGTATATGTCAGGGAACTGTCCAACAGAGATACTATTTGTGGAGATGTTATAACATTGGGGAAGACTTTGCAAACTCTAATATGCTAGCAGTCTGGTCTACTTTTTGGTCATCTTTGCTGAGAACCCTGGAACTCACGGTAGGTTAAGTTAGATGTAGCTGTGGGACCTGTTTGTACTTCTGGCAAGGAAGCAGGGCAGCCGAGTACTTCCCAGGGCGGTAAGTCCTCCTTCCTCTTTGTTTGCTGTGGTATCTCGGTACTTACCATAGCATTTTGGAATTTTTTGTTTATGTCTCGTAAGAGTTTCTGATTCATCTGTATTTCATATTCCTAACACTTAGCACTGTGCCTGGCATATACACTGTCTCAATGTTTGTTGAATTGTTTAATTAAATTTACTGCTAAACTCTTCATTTAATAGCCCCAAGACATTAGCACTGGGAAAGCAGCTGACCGGAAAGCAGAACTTGAAAAGGAGGATGGCCACGCACTCCACAAACGCCTTAGCCAGGTGGACCCAGAAAGGGCCGCCAAGCTGCACCCACATGACAAGCGCAAAGTGGCCAGGTAAGAAAGCTGGCCCTGTGACCCTGAACTCCTTTAGAGTTAGGGGGCAGACAGTTCTTCAGTCTGCCTAGGTGATGAGAGAGGCTTGGTAATAGGAGTTAGTGGAGACTGATGTGTTATTCTAGCTCAGCAGGTTGGGAGGCTCTGAGTTATTACCTCAGTTCAACTCCCTCAATAAATAGTTGCACCCTACTTTGTTGTTACCTTTTAAATGCATAGTACAATATGATTTTTCCCTAGGGCCTATGTAATCTTGCTTCATTTTCTATTTGATCTTTGCTTGTATAACAGTTTTAATATAAATTTTTTCTGGCATGTAGTCCGTTTACATTGTGATTTGAGTTTCATAATTGATTTTGCAATGCTGAGTTCTGCCCCAGCAGCTTTCCCAGTGGGAGGTAGATTTTATAAGCTGTCTTGTAGATCATCTCACCTTTGCACACGGAGACTTTCTTATTGGGAAGAAAGGTGGTGAATGAAATCATAAGGTCATGTTTTCTTTGGTTGTTTTAAAATTGCAGCCTCATGTATTAGGTTTATTTTTCTGCAGTATTGGGAATGGTACCACTTCTGGTATAATAGAATAGCCAATGAAGGATCTACTATATGGATGTTTATGTAGAGTAAATGTAGTAAGAGCTAGTATTGATAGGGGCTATAAAGTATTCCACTCAAATGGATTTCCTAGATCACTGTTTTTTAATCCTTTTTTCATTGTTGTCCCCCAAGAGCCTTTTTATAAAGACAATGTCTCACTTTGTCACCCAGGCTAAAAAGTAGTAGCCTCACTGTAACCTTGAATTCAGTGAGCCTCGTAGCTCATTGTAACCTTGAATTCCTGGGGTTGAGGGATCTTCCCACCTTGGGTTCCCAAAGTATTGGGATTATAGGTGTGAGCCACTGCACTTGTCCCCAGGAGTGTTTTTAGAAATTTTTTTCCTAGTTGTTTCCCCTGCCAATGAAATTGATTGATTGATTGATTGATTGATTTTTGAGACAGAGCCTCAAGCTGTCACCCTGGGTAGAGTGCCGTGGTGTCACAGCCCACAGCAACCTCCAACTCCTGGGCTCAAGCGATTCTCCTGCCTCTGCCTCCCAAGTAGCTGGGACTACAGGTGCCCACTACAACGCCTGGCTTTTTTTTTTTTTTTTTTTTTTTTTTTGGTTGCAGCCGTGATTGTTTTTTGGCGGGGGGCCGGGGACGGATTCGAACCCACCAGCCAGGTGTATGTGGCTGGCACCTTAGCTGCTTGAGCCACAGGCGTCAAGCCTGCCAATGAAATTTAATATTAAGGAATAGGATTTTTTTTTAGGTAGAATTTTTTTTTTAGGTAGGGTTGTCCTTTTGGGGAGGCATAAATTATGTCTTAAGTTTTTCACCTCCTTGTAATCAATATTAAGAATGCATGTTGTAAATTAATGGAGTTTATACTTTCCAGTATCCAAACATTTTATTTTAAACATTTTAATAGAAACTTTTTCATTTTTTTAAAAACTCAGGAACATTATAATGAGCATTCATTTTCATGTTGTTTTATTACCTGATTATAGAGCTTGGTCTTATTCTGTCCATTTCTTTCTTTCTGCTGTCCTCATTTTGCTGCTTTTAAACTAGCAATACATTGGAGAATTTTGTCTTAGAGTCAAGAGCTTCCAAGCCAGAGATTTAGATTCTTTCCTTTAGAGAGGATTGCTAGAATTCCTTCATCTTTCTTTTGGTTTGAGGCTGTATGCCAACCTCCAGATAAGTAAGATATCTGTTACTACATTTTTTTCTCATAGATCTTAGAGTGACCAGTGACACTAAAAGACAAGAGGTCTTTACTCTTGTGTTAAGAGTTTCAGAAAGTTAGAATTGGGTCAAGAAGGGTAAGGTCACTTTCAAGCTGGTAAGTCTCAGTCATTCAGAGTGGTACAGTAGGGATTTAGGGGTTAAATTACCTACCGCTGCAGAGAGTAATAGTTAACAGATGAGTGTGGGTGGTGGCTTAAGAATGAGTCTGTGGGTGGCGCCTATGGCTCAGTGGGTAGGGAGCCAGCCCCATGTACCAAGGGTGGCCCTGGCCAAACTGCAAAACAAAATAGCGTTATAGCAGACGCCTATAGTCCCAGCTACTCGGGAGGCTGAGGCAAGAGAATCGCCTAAGCCCAGGAGTTGGAGGTTGCTGTGAGCTGTGTGATGGCACAGCACTCTACCAAGGGCGATAAAGTAAGACTCTATCTCAACAAAAAACAAACAAACAAAAAGAATGAGTATATGAGTTCCTTTTTCAGAGATCTTTCTGATTAAGAATACTGGATTAGCCAGAAGCATTCCTCATTAATTTTAGACATATTTAAAAAGAAAGCTGATGAGCTGGATATATGACATACTTTTTGTACTATGGGAAAGGCATGCCAGCAAGACCAGACTCGTTGGATTGTAACAAAGTGTCCCAAACAAGCTCTTTTATGCTTAGCTGAAAGTGAGTGAGTACCATTCTGTTTGTGTAAAAGAAACCTGTTTCTGAATGTATTAAACTGATCTCAGGAAAATTGATGTATGTTTAGAAAAATAGTATCATTTCTTCACCTAAAGTTTTCTTTAGGACCTTTTTGTGAGTAGCTGTAGGATTAGAGTCACCCCAGTCCTTCGTGTCTTCTGGGATTTGTGCAGTGAAAGTGAGAATGAGTATTGCTATAATAAACAGCATTTCTCCTTGTTTCACTTGAGAAGGAGTATTTCCCAGTGTTTTTTATGGCTGTGTCCATTCTTTCCCCTTTTTTAAATGACTTAGGAGCTTGCAAGTGTTTGAAGAAACCGGAATCTCTCACAGTGAGTTTCTGCACCGTCAACATACAGAGGAAGGTGGTGGTCCCCTTGGAGGTCCCCTGAAGTTCCCTAATCCTTGCATCCTTTGGCTTCATGCTGACCAGACAGGTAAAAGCCGTTTGAGTCTATCTTGAGATAGAACTTAGAGTCATAAGTTACTATATATGAAATGCTTAGAACCATGAGTGGCTCATAATAAGCACTAAACAAGTATAAGCTACAAATTTTATTAACCTTATTATTATTCGTTGATTTAGGTGCAGTGCCATTCCCCTCAATGTCTGTCTGGAAAGGGAAGAAGGATAGCCCTAGCACTAGGGCTCTCGCGCTCTCTTATCCTAAGAGAGTGGTGGGATAGCATGGAATGGGAAGGAGATTGCCACTCAGGCAAGGTCCAAAGGAGAAAGGGGAAGGAAGTCTTCCTGTGGAAGGAGGTCTGATCCAGGGCTGGGTAGAGGCCACTGATTATTCTATAAGCAATAGGCCTGAGAGTCTCTGTGATGATTAGCTAGCTAGCCTGATGGCGTTTTGTTGCTAAAATAAAATAATACCCTGTAATGATAGTAACTTCTTTATGTAGCAAACATTCAGTGAAGCATTGAGTATTCTGCATAGTACTTGGGTTTCACCGAGATGAAGAGAGACCTCCTCTTAAGGAGCTCCAGTCTAGTGGTGCGACAGATGAGGAAGCAGATACTAGTGTGATAAATGTTGGGCTAGAGATATGTTTAGAGTGCTATGGAGCCACAGAAAAGGGATGATGAATGTTCTCCACGGGGCATCAAGGACCAATTTACAATGGTAACTTATGAGCTAGGTTTGGAGAGATGAGATTATTATGTGGACAGGCAGTATAGTGTAGTGATTGAGAGCATAGCCTCTGAGGCAGACTGTTTGATTTCAAATTCTTGTTTTACCATCTTCTAGCTATGTGAGTTGAAAGACAAGGGAGGTTACCTTTGTGTGCCCAAATTCTCTTATAAAGTAGAGATAATAACAGTACATATCTCATAGGTTCATTGAGGATTAGATGAATTAATAGAAAGTGCTCAGAATGTGTCTGACACATGGTCGATCTTCAATAAACACCAACTTTTTAGGAAGATAAGAAACTGTTATTGTAGGCTGAGAAGTAGCATTAGTGGATATGTAGAAAAGCATAATTGAAATGGTGAAAAATTGTTAAATTAATCTGCCTTATATGTATAGAATGAATTTTTTTTTTTTTTTGCAGTTTTTGACTGGGGCTGGGTTTGAACCCGCCACCTCCAGCATATGGGGCTGGCGCCCTACTCCTTTGAGCCACAGGCACTGCCCTAGAATGAAATTTTTTAATGAAATTTTTATAAATTAAAGCTACTACAGTTCAACATAAAATATGGTATCTGACTCACAGTAAAGCTGTATCTGACCACCCTATCTGAACAATTATGACCTCTCAGACTTTCCTCCTTTGATGTAGTAGTTCAGAATATATTTAGAATGACATTGTATTAAACTTTCTTTCTTTTTGTGGGGGGAGGGACAGAGTCTCAATCTGTCACCCTGGGTAGAGTGCCGAGGAGTCATAGCTCACAGCAGTCCCCAACTCTTGGGCTCAAGTGATCCTCTCGCCTCAGTTTTTTCTATTTTTAGTAGAGATGGGGTCTTGCTTTTGCTCAGGCTGGTCTCGAACCTGTAAGCTCAAACAATCCACCCGCCCCAGCCTCCCAGAGTGCTATAATTACAGGCTTGAGCCACCACTCCCAGCCCTCCTCAGCTACTTTTTCTTTCTTTTTTTTTTTTTGAGAGAGAGTCTTATAATGTCACCCTCAGTGGAGTGTTGTGGTGTCACAGCTCACAGCAATCTCAAACTTTGGGCTTAAGTGACTGTCTTGCTTCATCCTCCCAAGTAGCTGGGACTATAGGCGCCCTCCGCAATGTCTGTCTATTTTTTTCGTTGTTGTTGCACTTGTCATTCTTGTTTAGCAGGCCCGGGCTGGGTTTGAACCCGCCTGACTCAGTGTATGTGGCCAGCGCCCTAACCACTGAACTATGGGTGCTGAGCCCCCTCAGTTACTTTTACTTATTTATTTTTTTTTGAGACAGAGTCTCAGTATATCATCTTTGGCAGAGTGCTTGGCATCACAGCTCATAGCAACCTGAAACTCTTAGGCTTAAGTGATTCTCTTGCCTCAGCCTCCCAAGTAGCTGGGACTGCAGGAGCCTGTCACAGTGCTCGACTATTTTTTTGTTATAGTTGCCATTGTTGTTTAGCAGGCCCCCATGGGGTTTGAACCTGCCAGCCCCTGTGTATGTGGCTGGTGCCCTAACCACTGAACCACAGGCACCGAGCCTCCTCAGCTACTTTTAAAATACATTGGATATACCTTCTATATGAGAATAAAATATTTATTCTTCATAATAGTTATAATTTTATGCTTTCTCTTTACATAAAAGAAGACATATGCTTCATTTTGGCTGTTTTTGTTTGAAGCCACGGAGTCTTAAGTGTGAGTAAATGTAATATGAGTTGTTATATAATCTGGATTCTGAATCCTTTCTTCCATTTGGACAGATTCTCATTGTGTGGCAGTCTGTTCATTTACCTTATTAGTGTACAGTAGGCATCTACAACATGCTTGCTGGTTTGATGGACTGATATGTTTCTAGTTCTAGATGAGCGCTTGGATAAGAGGGTGGACAACATGCTTACTGCTGGACTCTTGGAAGAACTAAGAAATTTTCATAGACGCTATAATCAGAAGAAGGTTTCGGAAAATAGGTGAGCATTTGGTTATTACTCTGATCTACTCTCCATCTCTTGCCTGTGGTTGAATGATGACAGACGTAATATTGGCTTTGGATCTTTGTCCTTGGCATTGGCAAGACTTGTTAGAAGGAGTACTGGTAAATACAGTTGTACTTTTCTGATCTTTCAGACATTCCCAGGAAGTAACCTAGGAGCTGGTGGGTAGGGAAGAGGAGAATTTCAGGGTTATTAACTGCTCAGAACCTAAATTTCTTCATCTGTGAAATAAAATGGCTCACCTAGATCATCTCCAAGGCCTCTGCTAGTTTTCAGAAGCAATGGCTCATCTGCTGATGCTTTCCTGTTCCCAGCCAGGACTATCAACATGGTATCTTTCAATCAATTGGCTTCAAGGAATTTCACGAGTACCTGATCACTGAGGGAAAATGCACACCTGAGACTGGTAACCAGCTTCTAAAGAAAGGTGTGAATTCCTCCATCTAATCTAGTCTTGGACATCCTTGGGTGACAGAGTACCCTGCCAGTATGGCCTGAGAAAGAGCTGAGGCTAAAAGAGTACAAAGTAGCTTTCAGCTCAGAAGTAAAATTTTCATTCACCACGTCTAACATGGGACTGCTGTGGCCAATTTTCTCTTCTGCTGGGCTTGGAGGGCCTGCTTCTCTGCAGGGTAAAGAGTGCTTACCTAGGTGTTCTAATATTTACTGTATCTTTCAGGTATTGAGGCTCTAAAACAAGTAACTAAGAAATATGCCCGGAAGCAAAACCGATGGGTTAAGAACCGTTTTTTGAGCAGTAAGTCTTATGTTTCTTTTAATCCTTTGGTCTTTCTTCAATAGAATATAGAGGTCCTCAGTTCACCCAGAAAATGAACTATTTCTGGACCTATTCTAAGATTTTGGAACTGACTTGGGTGAGGGTGAATTGCATAAATGATTCTCCAGGGATATTCTCTTGTGATATCTCAGAAAAAAAATTTTAGTTTCCATTGAGGAGTCTGTCTTATATCTTGAACAGATGGGTACTGACTGCAAACAGCTAAGAACAAAATAGCAATGTCTTACCAGAATTGTTGTTCAAGGCTGATTTCAGCTTCAATTTTGTACCTGAAGAGCAGTCAGATTTCTATAGGGAGGATTTCCTAATTATAGTGTTCTTTTTTTTTTTTTTTTGGGGGGGGGGCCCGTTGAGCAGTATAAAAAGACAGAACAGGCCCGGTGTGGTAGCTGTTACCTTTAATCTCAGCATTTGGGGGGGGGGGGGTAGGAAGATTGCCATGAGTTTGAC
>CAUYPK010025439.1:0-13405 GCA_963574355.1 Loris lydekkerianus | reverse complement strand
GCAGCCTTAAAGAAAGATGGAGACTTTACCTCTTTCATGTTTACATGGATGGAGCTGGAACATATTCTTCTTAGTAAAGTATTTCAAGAATGGAAGAAAAAGTATCCAATGTACTCATCCCTACTATGAAACTAATTTATGGCTTTCACATGAAAGCTATAACCCAGTTATAACCTAAGAATAGGGGGAAGGGGGAAAAGGGGGGGTGGATGAGCAGAGGGAGGGTGATTGGTGGGATTACACCTGCAGTGCATCTTACAAGGGTATATGTGAAACTTAGTAAATGTAGAATATAAATATCTTAACACAATAACTAAGAAAATGCCAGGAAGGCTGGCTATGTTAACCAGTATGATGAAAATGTGTCAAATGGTCTATAAAACCTGTGTATGATGCCCCATGATCACATTAATGTACATGGCTATGATTCAATAATAATAAAAAAATAAAAAAGAAAAAAAAAATGATACCTCTGTACCACACAGCAATTGCAAATGTGAGGTATATGGGCAAGGGAGGAAGCAGATATTTTGTTACGCTATACAAATGGGATTGCATTTAGCACTCTCAAAGAACCTACGAAAGTGTTCAAATTGGTTTTTGATCATTCTTCATTCAAGCTATTGTGTCACAATAGCAGCTTTACACTAGGGACACCTTTCTTGTAAGTCTTTGGAACACAGATTTATTTTCATGCTGTTTCCTTCTTTCATTCCCCCAACCCTGTGCCAGACTCTCCTTGAGACATTGCCTGGAAACTAACTAACTGGGTACATATGGAAGGCTTCCAAACTCTAGAATCAAACAAGTTTGGATTCTAATCCCAATTCTGCCACTTAGGAGTTGTGAAACCTCTAACTCCTGAAGTCCCAATTCCCCCAACTGTAAAATGGTAGCCATCATTGTGCCAGCTACGTGGAGTTGTTATGAGTGCTAAACACATTAACACATGTGAAATACCAAGGATAGCAGCTGACACATGCAATCGTGTATATTATAGATAAATATAGAGTATCTAAATATATTCAAATGTGTACAGACCTATTCAGTTTCTGCTCTGAAACTTGTCTTAGAATAAATGACCTTATCCCAGCCTGGGCAAAAGCGAGACCCCATCTCTACTGAAAATAGCAAAACCAGCGAAGTGTTAGGGTGGGCACCTGTAGTCCCAGCTACTTGGGAGGCTGAGGAAAGAGGATCACTCGACCCCAGGAATTTGAGGGTTGCTATCAACTATGACACCATGGCACTCTACTCAGGGCAACAGGGTGAGACTCTGTCTTTCCCCACCAAAAAAAAAAGGGAGTGACCTTATCTTTTAGATATGTATGTATTAAATCTGGCATCTAATGTGTATGTATTAGGTATATGTATAATATACATATAATTTCTAAAAAGGAAGAAACACAACAATAACACTATCACAATTATTTATAAGTATGTCTAATTGGCTGAAAGAGAGCATTAGACACGTGAAACATGTGTACACCACTTTAAACTACTAATCTACTAATCGTACTCATTTTGCATCATATGCATCTCCATCAGGCAAAGGTTAAAAGAGAGTTTATGAAAGTCAGAATGCAATTAAGTCTCACAGGAATCTCAGCTGGAAACCATGCCAGTTTCCATGGCAACCAAAGGGCTCAGGCAAAAAGTGGGGGAGGGGGATTAATTTCAAGGCAAAATAAGCACATAAATATAGCACTTGTCTACCTTTTCTTCTGAGTTCCAACAAGCAAACCTTGCTGCTTTTTAATTATTATGCAAAGCAGAGAATATGTCAGATTGACTTTTTCATTTCTTAGAATTAAATACATTTTGCCAAATGTTCAAAGGTGATTCTAGGTTTTAAAAATGTATCACTTCTCTGGATGTTTGGTTTATAAGTGTGTCAGGTGTGAGTCTCAAATTCCTAGGGGAAGGAGGTGGAAGGAGAAGGAAAGATGAAAAGAACAGAACAAGACAATGAGGATGATTAAAGTATATTGTAAATAACCTTCTCAGCACCAGCTAATGAGGTTTTACTTATAATGTCAGGAGTTGCAATCAAGCCAAAGGGAGAAAAAATATGGTCACAAGAAGAATTGGTTTTCCTGTCATGAATTTCATAGCTACATTGAATTAAAGGAAACTGAACAATCACCTAGTCAAAAACTTAAATTTTGGCACCAAAACACCTAAACCTTGAGGAATTAACTAAGCACAACCATGGCTAGAACCCAGGACTCTGGAGTCCTGGCTCTACCTCCTCCGTATTCTGTGAACCACTTACTTCTTTCTCCTATGCAGAATTTAGGACCATTTTTAACCATTTTCCATCCCAAGGAGTTTCCAACTGTTTAATTCCTTGATCTCCAAATTATTGCAAATTGCAATTATTGCAAATCCATGGTCTGATTTGGTTTGATTAACCAAATGAATCTCATTTTGGTATAGTCCATCTAAGTTCCAAATTTGGTTCACATTTGGCAAATAATTTCAGATTTGCCATGAACATGGCTTTATGGAAGTTCTGAAATCATTCTAGGTTATGCTGTCAGTCCAGCAGCTCCATGTTCACTGACAGCAACGTACACCAGTACAAGCTCCATGTAGTCTGCATAAGGAGAGCCTGAAAGACAGAACAGGCTAGAGAAATTCATGTCGTAGCCACAACATAGTGACAAAAAATAGATGTCATGGCTGTTCCAAATCCAAGTCTCTAAGGAGAAAACTGACACATGGAAATCATCCCCTGTGCTTTTAAAACTGGGTTCTGGGTGTATTTCTTATGATGTTATAAGGACTTCAAGATTTTGACATAGTAAAGGAAATCAAGTTGCCAGAAGAAAGAACCATCTGTAATGACTACAGTCTGCATGAGGAATCCCTCCAGTGTCCAGGGATTATCAGCTCTGTTGAGGTTGGGCTGGCTTTAGGGCACTTTTCCTTAGCACCAACATCATGGAATGTTTGGGATCTCTGTGGGAATCTAACAGGAATGAAGCAAGCTTTGCCCTGGTAAAACTGAGACTCAAGGACACAGAAGGGCTGAAGACTCTTGGGAAATTCAGGCAAATCCTGTTGCACAGCTCATGTTTTCATTCTGTGACCTCAAGTTCTTCCTTTGTAAAGGAAGAAGAAAATAGAATAAGGAAAAATAGAATAGCATTATAATTCAGCCTGCATTGTTATAACAGTATGCTTCTGCTACTTTGCCAAAGTTTGCATTGAATAAAATCTATTTCAAATAAATAGAATGAATTTCATGACTTCTCTGGGTCTCTGTCCATGTTTAAAAAGGATGCTTGATACAAGTGAGGACATAGGTGTCTGGACTAGAATCCAAATCTTTATCTCTACCATTCTAAAACAAAAAAGACACAAAAAGTAAACAAACCACATTCTCCCTGACTGACTTTCCTCTTTCATAAAATAGGAATCAACCCTGCCAAACATACCTTGCAATGTTATTATGTGGATAAACTGAGGTTGTGATTGGAAATGTTTCTCTTTTTTTAATGAAACACACCCTAGGGGTGGAGTTGCTGTATTTGTCCCCCCTTTTTATTTTCCCAAGGGACCCTTCCCCACCCACAGCCTCCACTTAAGAGACAGCCCCATTTTCTCACTTGACCATTTCAACTTTCACATCCCACTTGACCCCAGCTAGTGCAAGAGCCACTACTCCAACATTTGGTGAAAGACCTGTGTGGCATTGCTTGAAACAACAAATGAGGTCCATCAGACTAAATTTCCCAGAAATCTGAACCAAGACACGTGGAAAACAATGAGTGTGTGAGTGGGGTCACTAACGGGTCCAAATGAACTGAGCGAGTCAAGTAGCAGCACAGAGTATGAGGAAGGAGGAGTGAGTGGGCAGCAGGACAGAAGGGAGATCTGAGGAGGTCAGGAGAGGGGGCCCGGGAGCTGCTGCCACTGGGGCTTCTAGAAGCTCCTTGGAAACAACATCACCAAATCTCGCTTATCTCACATCCTCTATAGCTCTCCACAGCCACCTTGGCCCACTATGATGAAATTCATTTATTAATTAATGTCCCCCTATCATTCAACATTAATTCTTAGATCTACTTCACGTGAGCTAATCTGCAACCAAAGAGTCTGAAAAAAGCTTGCTGTTTAATCCCCCCCCTTGGGCCCAGAGAAATGATTTTGTTCAAGTGTTGCAATAACACTTGGCCTAAGTAAGTGCCTAGACTGGTAAGTCTGTGCACAGGTGAATAGGCAGCAGCTTGGTGGGTTGAGCCTTACAGATAAAATGCATGAGTACTACACACACTCTACTACTGCCTGGAGTTTTCAGCATTATTATGCCTTATCCTGAACTAGGTTTTGGGTTTTTTTTTTCTTATTTGATAAGGTAACACTCTAGTTAAACTAATCCAGTGGAGGGGATTTGCTTACAGGATCAGACCTTTTCCTGTCTGTTAAAACAAAAACAGTACATGGAACAGCAACTTAGGGATAAAGTTAGAGGTCAGTCAAGTTGCCAATGGCCAAATAAAGATACCAAGATGGTGGGAATGTGGCTTTTACCTGCAGATCAGATAGTACCACAAATCCATGGAAAAAGCATAGAGGAAAGTATCCTAGAATTTAAGAATCAGAAGAGACTTCTGAAATCACCTATTCTACCCTTCCCAGGGAAGAAAATGAGCTTGATGAGTAGGTTACATGACTTGCCCAACACATCACATTATAAGAAGAAGCCTATGAGAGAGCTCAGGCAGAACTCAAGAGCAGAACCGTTCCTCTGGCTGAGACCCTCCTACCATGCCACACAATCCCACTCTAAGCTCAGCTCCATTTTGCTATCTCCTTCACTATTGACAAAGTTTTAATCAAGGTCCACAAAGCCAATGTTTCAGAAATAAGAATTTCACCTCTGTGAGCACAGTGGTCTTCTAAAAATGGAAGCTCGTTACTCGAGAGGGACTTATCAAAGCTGACAGAGGTTCTGTATGTGACCTTTCACAAGACACACACCATCCGGTTGGATTTGCAGGAACTGACTTATATTTACAGTTAGATAAAGGACAATGAAGCAAATTCAGTAATTTATTTCCCAGTTTCCATTTCTCTAGCTCTGAGCAGAGCTGCTCCTATTATACCTTATTTTTAGTTTGAGAGAAAAGCATATAACGACCATGAACTTTCCGATTTTCTGATTTGAATCTCCCACTCAGCCTCTGATATATTGATGGCTCTTGGCTTTTTTCTCTGCTTTCATTCTTTCTCCTTGCAATACTCAGAGGACGGTGGCTCTCTCCCATGAATGTTTCCATTTTTCTGCCTTCTCTATCACACAATATACAAAGAGTCACTCTCACTTTGCTCTGCATTCTCAGGTTATCCCATAATTGGGTCCCTAAGAAAGTTTTCTGAGTATTTCGGGATATTTCCAGATGGCTCTGTGTGATTCATACTCTTAACTACTTAACAATTTTCATTGTTCCAAGCTTCTCGCCAAAAAGATTTTTAAGTATAATCCTCCAAACTCTCAGTTATGACAGCATCACTCCAGGGCAAGTATTCTGGTGAGTTCTTAATGAGGCCTTCATATCATTCAATAATCTCTCTCAAGTCTGAAAAACTTCAGTTGAGTTTGCAAAGTTATGTTACTTGTCCAGAAAGCATATAAATATTGCACTACTAACTGCATTGCATTTGATAAATGCAACATGGAGGATGTGTTACTGAGTATGTATTTCTGTGGAAGTTGGTACTTAGTGGAACACAAAGCCTTAGTTAACTGGGATGTTCATTGTTTCTGGGGAGAACCAAACCAAGAGCATGGAATTGAGGCTTCCAACACCAGCTACTAGAAGCTTGCGTGACCTGTGGCAAAGTATTTAACTGCTGTAGGTATAAATTTTGTCAGTTTCCAAATCATGGGGAATTTACAAGTTGTCTAAAGTTCTCCTTAGCTCTATAATTCCATCAAGAAGAGACTGAGTAAGGACTTTAAAATCACCTAGTGCCTAAAAGTCATCATTATGCAATTCCATAAATGTCTATTGAAGATCTTTTAAGGCACGATATTAGAGGAAAAATATGAGAAAATAAGGGGCTACATAGGACCTAATCTCTACCCTCTGCTCTTCCCCAGCCCAGTGCAGTGGAGGGAAGGGTGGGAATCATCATCCACAATGCTTTGTGTCCACTCAAAAGTTTGGGGTCAGCCTGCTGCCTCCACCACTGCACCTAACCTGACCCCTGGTCCAGTTGGTATAGGCTCAACAGCCATGGGGTTGAGGCTCCAATTGCAGTTCATGTGATATAGAGTGGCAGTTAGTAGACAGATTGCAGGAGACAGAACCACCAATGTATTTGAGAAATCGGCAAGATTTGGGACGGGAGAAGTAACTGCTTTCTTCATCTATTTCTTAGCTGTGTGCTAAGTCAGCCAGCAATATGAGTAGCCTGGGAGCTGACAGAAATAAAGAGGACTATGACCCAATTTGGGATGAAAAAGGCATGAATGCTGGAGACAAAGAAGACTATTAAGGGGTTGAGGGAGTAGTAAGCAGTGATTTGGAGCAGCAGGCAGCTGGTATCTTTGAGCTCAATGCCTACCAAGAGCCTGTGGGTGCCTTCAACAAGTGCATGGCCAGCTTAGCCTCTGTGCTAAAGGCCAGAGATGCTCACTACCATCAGCTGCAGCTTTTAGCAACAGATTGCAGTGATGAGTCCCAATAAAAGGAGGAGGAAATACACACTGACTAAAGTTGAAGGGTAGATCTTAGCAGCAAGTTGCAAAATTGCTAGAGGATAAGCGCCTCCCCTCTCCTCCCACTAAACCACTGCTGGAATTATCTAAGCTTCTGGGAAACCCTAGAGCTATCTCCTTACAGAGAGCAAGTCAGGGCCCACAATGGTCCAGAAGTTTTATCTTACCAGGGTGGTCTCCTTCCCAAGCCAACGGACTAATGTTAACACTGCTTCAATTTTCTAGTCTCTGGAGTCACTATTTCATTGAAGAAAGTGCCTCTGGAATACCCATGAAATCCGTATGAAATGCTGTGGTTGTGGATTGGTTGTGGTGTTTGCCACATCTGGCAACAGAGGCTAAAGCACGCATACACCTGGTCTCCATTACGCCTGTGAGGACTGCATCCTGCATTTCCCCCGCTTCCACACTTCCACTTCCCTGCCCCATTTTGAACTAGGGATAGAATTATATGACACATTCACTTTACCCTTGTATGAAAAACAGTGGGAACCAGGCTCCTCAAAACCTTTGGAGAAGAGATACGACCACAGGTGGTAACTGCTGAACATGTTTTCAGGGCCTGTCCCGGGCAGATGCCTTTGAGCTTCTGTGGTCAGCCTGGAATCCAGCCAGGACCTTTGGTAACATCTTTCTTGGGCATCACTGATGAACAGCAGAAAAGTCTTTTTAGACCCACATGTAGCTAAGTACTTCTTGAGATACAGATCTGGAAACTATTTGAGGTAACAAAACAAAGCCAGACTAGATTGAGGCCTGTGGGTCATTGGGTCTGTGTCCAGAGTGAGGGGAAACTATCAGAGGTGGCCCCACAGTTCCTGTGCACTAAGCCAGGACTCCCAGTTTCTTCTCTCTAAATGGTGTAAGGGTTGGAGGGCACAGAGGAAAAAACCCAAGAAGACGGGCTGCACTTGGCTCTGACCCCATCTTTGGCTCTGTAAAAGCCTTTTCTGTATCATCCAGACACTTTAGGGCATCTCCAGACTTTGATAAATTTCCTCTCACCACCCCATCTCCCTTTCCCTCAAAAAATAAGAGAAAAGCTCCTGTACTAGGAGCTTGTTTTCCCACAGGTGAAGGCTCAGGGGTGAATGTGATTACTCAAAGACTGGCCAGGAATGAGAAGTCTGGCATGAGAGCTGTGTCCCACAGAGCTGCAACACTGAAGGAGCCGACAGATAGGAGCAGAGCCATCCAGTGGAGCACAGAGAGGGCCCAGCCAGGCAGCCGGGGAGAGCCAGAGGGAACGTTGTGACGCAAAGCAGGTGGTGTACCACCCATATCAGGAGCCACAGGGACCTTGTGGAAAGTCAGACCTGGTGCCTCTATGACTTTATGCTGAAATTCACATTAATCACATTAAACCTCTGGTCAGACCATGCTAAAACTCTAAAGGGGAATTTTACATTTGGGATTATACATAAAATATCAAAGTTGAATTTTTGATGTAGAAGTATAAGGATCAACCCTTTGTATACCATGGCAGTGGCTTATGTAAGTGATTTCATTGCATTGAATTTGAGAGTTTTTTTCCTCCAATGTTTTAATATGAAAATTGAAAAACAACCATAATAATTTCAAAATTTACATGGTAGACATTAAATACCTACCACTTATATTCTACAATTGCCAATTATAGAATCTTTGCTACAATGTGCTTCGTTCACATATATATCTATTAATCCATCTTATTTTTTTTATCAGCTTTATGAAGGTATAATTTATAGACCATAGGATTCACCGAAATGAAGTTTTAAAAAAGTGATACAATTGTGCAACCATCCCCACAATTCCAGTTTTAGAATATCTCTATCACAGCCAGGTGCAAAGGCTCATGCCAGTAATTCTAGCATGCTGGGAGGCTGAGGCAGGAGGATCATCTGAGGTTGGGAGTTCAAGACCAGCCAGAGCAAGAGTGATACCCTATCTCTACTAAAATTAGAAAAATTAGCTGGCACAGTGACAGATGCCTATACTTCCAACTACTCAGAAGGCTGAGGCTGGAGGACAGCTTGAGCCGTGGAGTTTGAGGTTGCTGTGAGCTATGATGACACCACTACATGCTAGCTCAAGGTGACACAGCAAAACACTGTCTCAAAAAAAAAAAAAAAAGCTATCTCTATCATCTCAAAAAGTTTCTTTTTGTTCTCCATGTCCTCTCCTAACCCTAAGCAGCTATTAATCTTCATGTGTCTATAATTTTGTGTCTCCCAGAAATTGCAAATAAATGAAATCATAAAATATGTAGCCTTTGGTACATGGGTGCTCTTCATTTAGCATACTGTTTTTGAGGTTCACCTATGCTACAACATGTCTTCCTTTTCACTGCTGAATAATATTTCATTGCATGGACATATCACATATGTTTACTCTTTTGTTAGCTAATGGATAATTGGGATTTTTCTTAATCTGGACCTATTGTAAATAATACTACCATGAAACTCATATCCAAGTCTTTATATAAACATATTGTTTCTTGTAGGTAGATACCTGTATGATTACTGAGTCATTTTGTAAGTGCATGTTCAATGTTTTAAGAAACTGCCAAACTGCTTTCCAAAGCAGCTGTGCTATTTTATAATCCAGCCAGGCACTATGTGAGGATTCTGGTTTCTTCTCACTACTACTTGGTTTTGTTATTTTTATTATAATCATTCTAATAAACATTGAAGTAGATCTCACTGTGGTCTTAATTTGTGTTTCCCTAATCACTAATGAGGATGAACATCTTTGCATGTGCTGATTTTCTATTTATATCTTTTTTTGTTTGTTTTTGGCAAAATGTCCGTTGAAATCTCCTATTTTTTAATTGGGTTGTTAGTCTTCTCATTGAGTTGTAGAGGTTCTTTATATATTCTAAATTAAAGTCCTACATTGAATATATGATTTTTAAGCCACTTTATGGCTTATCACTTTATTTTCTTAATGACTTCTTTTGAATAGCAAGTTTAATTTTTTTTTTTTTTTTTTGAGACAAAGCCTCAGGCTGTCACCCTGGGTAGAGTGCTGTGGCATCATAGCTCACAGCAACCTCCAACTCCTGGGTTCAAGCGATTCTCTTGCCTCTGCCTCCCAAGTAGCTGGGATTACAGGCGCCTGCTACAACGCTTGGCTATTTTTTTGGTTGCAGCCATCCTTGTTTGGCGGGCCTGGGCTGGATTCGAACCCACCAGCTCAGGTTATGTGGCTGGTGCCTTAGAGGCTTGAGCCACAGGTGCTGAGCCCACAAGTTTAATTTTGATGAAGTCGAATTTATTAATATTTTCTTTTAAGGATTGTGCTTTTGGTGTTCTAAGAAGTCTTTACTTAAACCAAGGTCACAAATCTTTGCTTCTAGATTTTCTTCTATATGTATTTTATAGTTTTATGCTTTACATTTAGGCCTGTAGTCTACTTTGAATCAATTTCACTGTGGTGTAAAGAAAGGGTCTAAATTCTTTTTTTTTTTTTTTTAGCATAACAATATTCATATTTCCCAGCATCACTTGTTAAAGACACTATTCTTTTCCCTACTGAATTATCTGGGTATCTTTGTTGAAAATGAATTGCCTATAAATGTGTGGGTTACTTGATCTATGTGTCTGTGCTTACACCGATGACCCACTGTATTGATGTTATAGCTTTATAATAAGTCTTAAAGTGAGGTGGTTTTCCAACTTTGCAGTGAAAAATTTTTTTCCAAAATTGCTGTTTCTGGATACTTCATATGCCCACTAATTTCAGAATCAACTGTTAAATGTGAATTTTAAAAACTCTACTGGGATTTTTACTGGAATTGTATTCAATCAATAGCTGTGCTATTGAAATGGCAGCCATAAGCCACATGTGGTCACCAAGGACTTGAAAGGTTGCTGTCTAAATGGAGATATGCTATGAGTGTAAAATGTACACTGGATTGAAAAGACTTGGTATTTTAAAAAGCATGGAAAATAGTTCATTAGTAATTTGTTATTGATTACATGTAAAAATAATGTTTATTGGGGTAAGTGAAATATAACCAAATTAAGATGGAAAGGAGTATCATTCCTGTTTTTACAGCCTACTCAAGAAATTGTGTTGTGGGAAAGGAAGGAGTGAAAATCATCAACCACTGGAATGGGCATTCTTGCTGTTCCTGTGGGCACTAAAAGTTCTTGACACTGCTATTCCTGCAGGCACTAAAAGTTCCGTGGATTCATGTGTATTTCCTAAGAACAATGATACTCTCTCACATTAACCACAGAGCAATTACAGAGGGATCATTTTAAAAAGCAAATACACTCTTTCACTCTCTTCCTACCGTCTGTTCTTAAGACAAAAGACCAAAGTCCTTAACTTAGCCTACAAGATGGGCATGGACTAGCCTGCCCCTCCCTCCATCTTTGGCCACTTGCCGGCTGCTTCTGTTCCAGCCACACTGACCATCTTTTGATGTATGTACAGCTGTGCCCCTTCCCAACTTCAGCAACAGCCAGTGTAGGTCTCTTTGCATAGGTACATATATCCACCCTTGGCACCTACCTTCTTCCACTTAGCTAACCTCTATGTATGGTTCAGGTCTTGTTTTCCTCTTCTGCCTAATAAAGTATGCACTTTCTAAATTACTTTCTCCATAAAATTATGAACTCCTTAGGATAGAAACTCCATCTTTCATGTTTCTCTTGTATCCTGAGATCCTAGAGCACATGGAAGGTCCTCAAATAATATCTGTGCATAAGTGAGTGAAAAGGTCTTCCTGGATTAATGAGCAATGATAATTTACTTATTTATCATTCCCTGTGAATTGCATACTCCTCGCAATTCATAGACTATTTTTAATATGATGCTTTACATCCAGTGCTTAGTACCTGACATGATAGGTACCAATAAATATTTATTGAGTGAATGAACTAAGAAACATGGACTTGTTGAATGCTTAGAGTGTACTCAGGCTGTACTAGGCATAATAATGGATAATGTATTCATAATCCTCAAACATTTTTAAATCTTTCATTTTCTACATATAATATTTTTTAAGAATTCAGTCAGATTGTAAGCAATATTTCTTTCTTGGTTTGGGGTTATAATTTTCTCACTGAGGGCTTGAACCAAGCAGTATCAGTTCAGTGACATTGTGGATATATATAAATTTGATTTCCATAACTTTTGTTCTTGTTAAAGTAGTCAGATATCTTGTTTGAAATAGAAAAAAAAATCTATAACTCTTTCAGGTAAAAAGGATAAATTTTCTGAAAGTCCTTGGTTATCCAACATAATCAATGTTATCTGCAGAAATTCTCAAAGTTCAAGTACATTGCAAACTCCTAACAAGGACAATATTATTTATAAATGTCTAGTCTTATCTGACCATGAAAAGATATTCTGTGGTTGGTATATTTATTAATATCCTGTGAAATATTGGAATTTTATGGAACACACACTAGATTATGCTGTGTACGCATTGCAGAAGAACTCCTTTATCATTTCCAAACTCCCCACCCACCTTAAGTTTACTGGTATGTGTTTAGACTGCCTCATATATTCAAAAAAGCAAAGTAAGGGTCCTAGAACTAACAATCAGATCTGGAGAATGAATGCAAAGTTCAACATCATTCATTGTACAGCATGATATTGCAATTTCCTTGGCTTGCTTTGCTTTAGGCCATGATACAGGTCCTCCTGCTCACTGCCTTTCAATAATTTACATAATGAAAACAAATTGATCTTTGATAAAGAAAGAATATATCAAAAATTCACTTTTCTCGTATGAGCTTATAACTTTTGAAAGGGATCAACGTTTTGAGGACTTATGGTATAACAGGGATAGGATTTGCCCCTCCCATCTGAAACTACTAAAAAACTGGACAGAAGAAATAAATTCTCAAAACACTTACTAACACACAACAAAAGAGAGTGGTCCCAAGATATGAAAAATGAATGAGATGAAGTTTACAATTGCCCCAGCTTACTAGTTGGAAAAGTTTTCAGGCCAGAGAGCAAGAAAGAAGACACAAGCTAAGCCAGAAAATGTCCAGTGTTCATGGCTTAGGAAGAGTGAACTGAGTCTAAGAAGACCAAGGCGACTAGAATTTGGAAGCCACAGGAAACAAATGGAAATACATAAAGAACTCTGAATATTTGAAGAGAATTTTCCTCAAATATTCAGTTGAGTACTGATTAGCACACATATATGGGGAAGTATCTGAGGCCAGAAAAAGAACCACTCAAAACAAGCAAAGTAGACAACCTCATAGTCCATGGAGTATTGGGCACTGCACTCAAAAGAGTGGTTCCTCAGTTAAAAGAGAAAAAAGTGAACCGTAGAATAAATGCTTCTCTGGTTCTATGTAAAATCCTTTGAAAGCAATACCTAAACAGATCAAACTGTTTTCAACTTAAATACACCCTCAAACATATAAATTCACAAAGTCTATACCAATAAGAAATTAACATGCATTGAAAAGAAGAAGGAAAACATGACCCATAGTGAGTAGAAAAATTATCCAATCAAAACTGACCCAGAGGAATTAAAGATGGTGACCAAGCAACAGCTTCCCTGCAACTGGGCACGGCGAGTCTGGGGAGATAAGACTCCAGGCATCTCTGGCTGGTGGGATCTGCCTATAATCATCCCTTTGAGGATACAGGGAGTCAGCAAGGGACTTATGGACCCCAAGAAGAGGACAAAAACAGTGGAAAACTGGCAAGTGGTTG
>CAUYPK010025438.1:0-25694 GCA_963574355.1 Loris lydekkerianus | reverse complement strand
AACTGATCCCACAGAGATACAAGAGATCATCTCTGAATACTACCAGAAACTCTATGCCCAGAAATTTGACAATGTGAAGGAAATGGATCAATATTTGGAATCACACCCTCTCCCTAGACTTAGCCAGGAAGAAATAGAGCTTCTGAATAGATCAATTTCAAGCACTGAGATTAAAGAAACAATAAAAAAGCTTCCAACAAAAAAATGCCCTGGTCCAGATAGCTTCAAAAAAAAAAAAAAGAAAGAAAAAAATTAAATACAGATTATTAAGCCAATGTTTCTAAAACCACTGACGTTTTCTTTTTATATTGATCCTGATTCCAAATATAAGCCACATAAAGTTAGAGCTTAAAAATAATTGGAAATATGTATAAAAGAAGATTATTATACATTGTCTGATTAAACTGTGCAAATCAAAGTTGGTTAGAAATGCAATTCCAAATAACTTCTAGAACAAATCTGCTTGCATATTTCTTAGCATTGCTCATAAACCAGAACTTAAAAAGTCTTTCTTAAACATAAACGACAGCCCTGTAGTAAGTACAAAGAATACAAAATCTCTGAATTGCATGAACATAAAAACAAAAGGCAAATATAGTTGACCTTTGAACAACACAGGGGTTGGGATACAGTTAAAAATCCACATATAACTTTTGACTCCCCCCAGACATAACTACTAATAGCCTGTTCACTGGAACCAGCCAGGGGTGAGGACCCTATAGCCTCAAGGCCACATGTGGCCTGCCAGATCCCCAAGTGCATTCCCCCTGACCGAATGCAAACTTCACATAATAAATCCCTTTATTAAAAGGATTTATTTTTCAAAATTTGTATTCCATCATAAGGCTTCACTCAAGAATAGAGAAGGCCACTGTGGCCCCAAGGCCATAGGTTCCCCATCTGCCAGAAACAGTCAATTAACACATATTTTGCACATTATATATATTAATATAAACAATATTATATACTGTATTCTTGCAATGAAGTAAGCTAGAGAAAAGAAATATTAAGAAAATCCTAAGAGAAAATATATTTACTATTTATTAAGTAGAAATAGATCAACATAAAGGTTTTCATGTCTGTCATCATCACACTGAGTAGGCTGAGGAGGAAGAAGAAGAGGTTGGTCTTGCTATCTTAAGGTGACAGAGGCAGAAGAGGTCTAGGAGGTAGAAGGGGAGAAAGGAGAGGCAGGTACACGCTAGATAACTTTACAAAACACAATGTAATTTCTGTCTGATTTTTTAAATTTTCATTTCTCTAAAAATGTTTCTGTATATATGGCTGGCCACATACATTGGGGCTAGTGGGTTTGCAACCAGCCTGAGCCTGCTAAAGACAACAAAGACAACTACAACAAAAAAAATGGCAGGGCATTGTGGCGGACACCTGTAGTCCCAGCTGCTTGGGAGGCTGAGGCAAGAGAATTGCTTAAGCCCGAGAGTTTGAGGTTGCTGTGAGCTGTGACACCACAGCACTCTACCAAGGCTGACATAGTGAGACTCTGTCTCTTAAAGAAAAATGTTTCTGTATGGTTTCAATCTCTCTTCCATCATTTGCTTTATATTCATTGCTCATATCATATAAGGGTCCATGCCATAAAAGAAGTCAAAAGGAGACCTGAACAAAAGAAACCCTTCTGCCAGTTTGTCTAATGTCAATTTGTTTTCTGATACTGTTTCTCCTATGACTTCTTCCTCGTCGTCTGGCACTGGCATTTGGTTCTCCATCAAATTGTGTCCTGGTGTTTATTAGCTCTTAAAGTTTTCCAAGATCCATATCTTGAAAGTCTTCACTCCCTTTTTTTTTTTTTTTTTTGCAGTTTTTTGGCAGGGACTGGGTTTGAACCTGCCACCTCAGGTATATGGGGCCAGCGCCCTACTCCTTTGAGCCACAGGCACCACCCTGCTCCCATCTTTTTTTTTCCACATGCACAATCACATTTACAGTTTTCTCGATTGATTCTGTCATAAATCCTGTGAAGCCATGCAGTGACTTCTAACCACAATTTTCTACACCAGGAATTGATTATTTTGGGCTTTATGGCTTTCACAGCTTTTTTGATAACAATGATGGTCTCTTCAATGCTGTGATCTCTCCAGATTTTCATGATGTACTCTCTATCTGGGTGTTCTTCCACAGAATTGACAATCCTTTCCCCAGAGTACCATGGGTACTTAAAGGGCTTATGACAACCTGATACAGAGGCTGAATTAAAGACACTGTTTTAGAACAAGCAGACCACTTTGATAACTTTGGTGCTGAACTCATGGGGTTCTAGGTGGCTAAGGTCACTGCTCAATATCACAACTTTAAAAAACAGTCCCTTACTGGCAAAGTACTTCCTGACTTTAGGAACAAAGCATTGATGGAGAATGAATACAGAAAAAGAGTTCTCACTGGCCAGGCCTTCTTGTACAACCAAGACTAGCAGCTAATGTCTATCTTTTACCTTCAAGGCTCAGGGGTGGACAGCTTTATAGGTAAGGGCAGTCTTGATCACAAATCCAACTGCACTTGCACAAAACAGAGTTTTGCTACCCCTTCCTGCCTTAAAGCCCTCTCTTCCTTACTAATAAATGTCCTTTGTGGCTTCTCAACCCCACCCCACCCCAGAATAAGCACTATCATCTGCATTAAGAACCTCTTTAGGCAGATATCCCTTCTCCTCAATGATTCTCTTAATGCTGTGTGGGAACTTGTCCACTGCCCCTTGGTGGGAAAAAGCTGCTTCTCCTCTTGTCTTGACATTTTTAAAACCAGATCTTTCTCTAAAGCTATCAAACCATCCTTAGCTGGTATGAAATTCTCCAACTTTAGATCCTTCATCTTTGTCTTACTTTGAGTTGCCATATAACTTTGCTTTTTCTCAAATCATATGAGTCCACAGGTATACCTTTCCTATAGCAAAGTTGCAACCGTATAACCTTGCATATCAACCTGTATTTTTTAATAATAGATAAAAAGGTATTTTGCAAAAAGTGCAAGGGTTTGTATCTGCTGCTGCAGCAACAATTTCATAAATTTCCTTTTCCTTAATCTTGAAATGGTAGGCAACTACAACTAAAGGTCTCAATGTATAGTACATATCAGGCATCACCTTTTCCTTGTACTGTTATGACTTCTCTGCTTCTTAGGAGAACTTCCATTATCAAGAGTAGGTCTTTGTATGGGTCCCAAGGTGCCATTCAAGGTTTATTTTATTGCACTAAATATAAAAAATACACAAGAAATGCAAGAGATCATCTTTTGTTGCATTACACAGTTTATTAGAGGTGAACTGCTCACTTGGAAGATGGCTGGCGTCAGTTTTAAGCACATACCAGTAACTGTTGAGCTCACTGCAATAGCAACAGGAGATGGCTATAAAGTGATTACAGTAGTACAGTGTGTACTACAGCTAATTTTATGTAGTTATGATTTAATACAGCATCTTTGAGTTTGTTCACATTTCTCTCAACTGCAAATGGCACCAGGTACGGTCTGCAAATGTAATGTGTGTAAGTTTTAATAAATTTTAGCTCTTTACAATAGACTTGTGTATATTTTACAGTGGTAAATAATAAAAATAGACTAGTATCTATCTACATAGATTTTATGTGTTCATGGCATAACTTTTTCTTAACTTTTTCCATATTTCTAGGCTTCCTAGCTTGTGAGTTTTTCCAAATGGTGCTAAATCTCAAAAAACTTTTTCCATAGGTTTATCAGGAAAGTCCACATATATGTGGACCCATGTTGTTCAAACCGGTTTTATTCAAGTGACAACTGTATTTATTGATATTATGCACTATACTGGCTTAATCAAAAACTACCTTTACATGTATTTGGGGACAAAATAAAATTATAATGTAATACATATATACCAAACTTCATGTAAAGTGAAGGCTCTACGGAAAATAATCTCATTTGTTTTCAGCACTAACAGTAGTCACTGTTCCAAAGGGAGCAGATCTCTTCCCAATCATTAAAGGAGACAAGCATGTAAATAAAATGCACAAGAAGAACAAAAGGCCATCTTATCACTAATTTGTAAAATATCCCCGTTCAGTAGTGCTCTTGTTACACCTGGGAAACTATCTAAAGCCAGGGTTAGAAGCAGGATACTGCCATGAAGGTTAGATAAGACAGGGCAGCTAAAAGCTGTGATATTAGCAGATAAAGTCTAAAACTCTAAGAAATCAAAAGAAGATTGTAGAATGAAAACTAAGAAACAAAACAGAGAATCATTTTGAAAGCTAAGGTGAGCATGTTTTTAATACTCTCAGTATAAGGTTTATGAAAAGTGAAGGAAGACTGAGGGAAAATATATTTATTCCTTCTGAAGAAAATGTTATTAAAAGACAAACTGGAATAGGGAAAGAAATCAGAGATATACAGTAATAGGAAATATTATAAATTTATCTTTACTTAATTTTTGTCAATTGGGACCATAGGTCCTTTGAAATTCCTTATTTATGAAGTGATAAATATTGGTGATATCTCATTTCTTACAATCTGACAAAAAGAAGCTGCGGAAGCATGGGCCCACATGACTGAAGTACTCTTTCATGTAGTTTTGCTACGACGTATCATTCCCTACAAGGTATTCTCGATTTGATTTGGGGGGCAGGAGAAATGCCTCAAGAGAACAAATTCTGTATCAGGATACATGTAAATAAGTGGCACTGCCCTGCAAGGACATACTCAGAAGGAAAAGAAGTAAGACACGGCCCTTCCACTAAAGAGTTTTCTACTTTATATGAGACAAGACAACACACAAACCAACTGCAACACAGTAAAACGAATGCCACACGAGCAGTGTGAACAAAGTGCCACCTAAAAAAATATTATCAGACAACAGAGATCCCTTCTGGCTGGGTGCTGAAGCTAGTATTCCCTGAGAAGGCAAAATGAGAGCTGTGACCCAAAAAGACGCATAGGTTATCTAGAGGTAAAATATGGTCATGAGCAAAAATGTGGCAGGTATAGGGGAGGAAATTATTAAGTCAAGTTCATGAATCCAAATGCTCAAAGATGAGCAGGTGGAAAAAGAACTACTCTATAGGCTGGGCGCAGTGGCTCACACTTGTAATCCTAGCATCTGGGATGCCGAGGCCAGTGGATTGCTTGAGCTCAGGAGTTTGAGACCAGTCTGAGCAAGAGTTAGACCCCATCTCTACTAAAAATAGAAAAACTAGCCAGGCATCACAGCAGACGCCTGTAGTCACAGATACTTGGGAGGCTGAGGCAAGAGTGATTGCTTGAGTCCCCAATAGACTGAGGTTGCTGTGAGCTGTGATAACACCATGGCACTCTACCCAAGGTGACAGAGCAAGACTCTGTCTTTTAAAAAAGAAAAAACAACTTCTCTATGAAAATGCAGCCTAGGTGCATGGAAAAATATTTCCAAGAGTAAAGATTATCAAGAGATCTCATTTGGTAGACTTGAAAAAAAAAACAAATAAATTCTTCTTTGTAGAGAGTATGTCAGCTGGGACTCTGTCTAAACGTTTGTTAAGGGTTGCACTTGATCAGCTGCTGTTTCTCAAAATTACTCCCTAGGAATCTAGAATACCAACAAAATGAAATCTATTTTCATTGAAAGGGATTTCTTCAGCTTCATTTTCTTTTATTTGCTTGATGTTTCACTGAGAATGAAAATTTTTATAGTTGGGACTGCATATTTTCCTAAGTTGGGACTGTCCTAAAGACATCAAAGACCCTTATTTACTTTAAGAAAATGAACAGTTCACATATCACACTTTCTTTTTTTTGTTTGTTTGTTTTTGAGACAGAGTCTCACTATGTGGCCCTCGGTACAGTACCATGGCATCACAGCTCACAGCAACCTCAAACTCTTGGGCTTAAGCAATTCTCTTGCCTCAGCCTCCCAAGTAGTTGGGACTACAGGCATCTGCCACAATGCCCACTATTTTTCTGTTGCAGTTGTCATTGTTGCTTAGCTGGCCCAGGCTGGGTTTGAACCTGCCAGCCTGAGTGTATGTGGCTGGCGCTGTAACCACTGTGCTACAGGAGCCGAGCCACACACATCACACTTTCTAATAAGGAAAGGACAATAACTCATAAGGTAAGCCTCTCAATCAGGTCATTCCAAATGAACCTCCTAATTAAAAACATTAAAGTACCATGTAGTCACTGATTGTCACATCTGGTATCAGAGTACCCATAAAACTGGCTAGAAATAGAGCCCCTGTGGGAACCTCCAGACACAAGTGTCTGAAAATCAGAAAAAGGATGACCCAAAAGAGGCAATAAAACAACAACAAAAAAAGAAAGCACACCATAAATATATTTTGTTTTTTAACAGACTAATACAGCACAGATTACTAGGTTAACTGTTCCCAAGACTGCTACTTTTTCCATAAAGAATAATACAAAGAAAGGAAACACACAAAAATCAACTTTAAACTTACATGCTTGAAACACTATCACATGCATAGTTTATAGGATCAAGTCTAATTCCCATGAATCCATCCATTTTAAAGCAATGAGGTCAAGAATATTCAGGTTCTCACCATTTCAACCTTTTATATGCATGGAGCATTTTAGAAGCTGATGCTCAGGGGCTACAGCTAGAATCAGTGCAGTTCTGTTTCAGAAACTTCTGCTAAGCCCATGCTCTGTGCAGGCCCAAGGCCTCCTAAGGACACAGGGTCATCTTCTTTTTTCACAGTCTAGCGAAGAGGACATGTTAACCCCATCAAAGACCCCAAGAAAACACATGCATGTCTCTAGTGCTAAACAAACTAATAAAAAGTAAGCAAATAAAGTATGTCAAAATTATACTTACACTTCCAGCCCAAACTTCCGGCCATCTCCCTGCCAGTTTATAGTAGACATACACAGAGTCACCTTTTTTAAAATTCACAAAACGACAATCCGGACCTGTGAAATCTTCTAGAGCCTCACCCCGGTACATTAACACTGCATATAAAGAGAAAGGAAAAAATAAAAATAAAAAACCCAGATGTCAGGATTTAGCTCTCACAGGATATTCATTTCATCCATATTCATTTATCAGGAAATATTAAGAATCCCACCATAAACAATAATCAAATTTTCCAATCTTCTCTAGAATCACTTTTAATTCATATGCTCAAAGTACCTAAAATCCTTTACTGGTATAACTCACACAACATCCTCTGTAAATCGACAGAAGAAAGAGAAACCTTCCCTATTTTTTTGTGGATAATACTGAGAAACAAAAAACAAATCTATCACCACACATGGCTATTCTCAAGCAAATCTCTTGAAACCCATGGTTCTCTGTTTAACCTACTAGTCCTCCATCTTTTCTGTTTCACAGTCATAAAAAGCTTCATTTTGCAATGGGTTAATTTAAACACAGGTGCTGACTAGCTTAAGTATGGCTACATGCAGAGGTAGTAGAGAATTGGGAAAAGCATTCAGGAACCCCTAAGGAGTCAATTAACCCAAACTAGTCACTAAAAGGCACTACCTTTAAGTGACTGGACTGCGTCTATGCAGCAGAAAACACTGTCAATTTCATTTGCAGCCAAGTTGTTCTCTCTGTACAGTATCTGGGTAAATTAAAGGGAAAGGATATCTATTGCACTCTATTATTGATCCAATGACATCACAAGGCAATATTTTCTCGAAGTAAATAATGTTGCCTGAATTCAACATTAGCAAGGTTGCAAAACAAAGGAAAAATACCCATATTTACATTTTTCTATAAACTAAATCAAAAGTGGGTATCTCATGTAGCAGGGACCACGTAAAGTGATGAAACTAGGTCAGTAGTTACCTTTATGCTTTTAAAATGCAGGACTTAATTCACACTAGATCTAGAACTGGTAGAAGCAGTATTTTTCTTTTCATGGACCAAATACACAGTTTCTGATGTAAGATGAAATATACAATAAGTGCATTTAAATAGCAGAAACAAAGAAGAATGAAATGGAAATAACACTTTTTCTAAAAACCAGTTAGCAATAAAAGATTACATTAAAGACATATCTTTAAAAACATCTTTGAGGGAAAAAAACATAGATTTGGAGGGTATTTGTTTTCCAAAGCTAAAATCTGATTATTTTCAAACATGTTGGCTACTTCATTTAGGTACAATTGGGTGAAAAGAAGGTTGTGGGTGATGGGCAATTTAAGGTTGAGGATTCTATTGGAATTGGAAATGGCAATGTTTCTCTTGCTCCCCCTTGAGAACAGATCTTTGAGGATTTACAATAATACATCAGATGACAATATAACACACACTGAGGACGAAAGCACCTTACATACACACACCTTAATAAACACAAGAGACCCAAATCTTATTGCTGCTGTTGCCTGTTGGGTTTGGTTACATCTGTTGGGGGACATACCCTTTCTCAAGTTATGTTACAACGCTGAGCTCTTCTAACACCATGTCTCACTACTAGGAAAGTATCAGCTATGATCTCCAGGTAACTTGTTTTGAGGAATCCAGGTAGGACAGTGCTCGAAAGCAAAGAATAAAGACTAGAAAATATTTTGCCATATCCAATGGCAAATGGATAAATACCTGGTTTTGCTCCAAAAAACTGAAGAGAATAATCATGGCAGTTGCTCCGCTTTTGCAGTGTTTATTTACATCACCCATTGGGCTGGTTACCTCCAGGAATGGCTTAACAGAAATTGGAGATTACTACCTTTCTTCTCTTTAATGGTGTTGTATCGATACAGGCGCTTCAAAGTATGAAATTGTTTTTGATAACACCAATTTGGACATAAGTAGCTGAACTGTAGGTTTCTAAAATGTTTTTCTACATGTTATTGCCTATAATTTATGAACAACCGTTTCTGTAGCAGTCCTAAGCTACAAGGGGCCGGCAGGAGACTGTAAGAACAACCCTGGTCAGACAGACACATCAGAAGAGGTTCCAACAACACAAAAAGCTCCGCTAAGGCTAGTTAAGGCTTATGATACCCTTGGAATATTTATTATTTTTACTGAAATAACCCTCTTCATCTGAGTTCGAAGATCTGTGCCCTCCCCATCGTCCACTTCCAATCCCAAACTTGGGAGAAATGCCGCTTCCTGCGCACAGAAGAGGCTGCCGATCCCAGGTGGCCAGTACAGATCCTTGGTCACTTCCGAGAGTATAAGATCTTGGCCTTCTTGCTGCCCTGCCTGGCAGTTTGCAAGGAGGCTTCTATGTACAAAAATGACAGGACTGAGGCAGAGTCCGAGCGGAGACCTCGGAACACGCTGCGTGCTTGGACTCCGGGCTCGTCCCAAACCTAAACTCCAGCCCGGGTTCAAAAGGGAGTATGAAGCCAAATCCCAGTGAGGCAGAAGGGCAGCGCAACGAGCTTTCTGGAGGAGCCCCACCCCCGAGCTGCCACGGGAAGACGCCCACCCAGCCCTTAGCGCATTTGCCCGGGTACTGCACCCATCACTGTCCCTGTGGCGGGGGCAGGAAAGAGCTCGGCTGCAGCGTGGGGAGCCTACAGCGTGTGGCGCGCAACTACATCTACCCAGGGAGCCTGAGCGTGTCAAGTGAGGGGGGACGCTGTGAGTTGCCCCTGGGGAAAACTGGCGCCACCCCAACCAAGCCCCCCGCCTCAGCACTTGAAAAAAAAAACGCTGGCAACAAGTGGAAGAGGTGCTGCCTTCCCATGATCCGGGCGGCTAGCCCGAGAGCCGGCACGGCCGCAGGGGACAGACGCAGGGACCCGGGGCTAGCCCAGCCCCGCGCTCGCCCGCCCGGCTGAGACCCCCACCGGGCCGGTCCGTGGGGCTGCCGAGCTCCTGCTCCCGGCAAGCCCGGGCGGCGCCGCGGCGGAGCCCCCGAGGCCGGCCGCTCGCCCCACTGGCGCACTCACTGCTGCATTCGTCGTCCGCGCAGAGTTTGTGCTCCGAGAAGCGCCGGCTGGTGCCCGGGTGTTGTTGGCCCGGCACCCGCCAGAACGCCCCGACCACGAGCAGCCAGAAGAGCAGCCCCGGCGCCGCAGCCATGTTGTGGTCAAGTCGGGAGCCGGTGACGCGGAGAAGGAGGCCGGGGGGCGGGCGCCGCCGGGCGGTGACGTGGGCGGAGCGCAGGGCGCGGGCGGGAGGCGAGGCGCCGAGGGGCGGCGCCCCGCCAAGCTTTGAGCAGTTCCCGGCTGACACGTCAGCAGGGCCTCTGGCGGGGATGCACGGGGGACCTGGAGAAGGAGGAGAGCCGGAGCTCCTCCTTCCTCCCGAGGCCTTGGCCTCCGGTCGCTGCCTTGGCAACCGGGACTCTATAGCTTCTCCCTCGTCCAATCGCCTCCCTTTGCAGTCGAACCTCCGCGTGATTCCATTTGTTCATTCCTCTCTGTGTACTGGGTACCTAACCCTGCGCCATCCCAACAAGTCCCTTCTGGCGCCTTCTCGCAGCTTCTGATTTATGATCCATCCTTAACCATCCCACCCACGTCACTCCCCACTTCCTGTTCTTGGTGTGGTACCTCGTTTTACCTAAATCTCGCCCACAATTTGCCACTGTTAGTCTCTGATTCCAAATTTCCAGCCCTTCATACCCCCAGGGGTTCCACGATCCCATTGGATTAGGAAGAGGGGAGAAGAGCTGAATAGTGGGTTGAGGATGTAGACTAGAGCCAGTGGGCTGCTTGGTTTTTAAGACAGGATGAGAGGAAATAGAGGTAGATAGTGATCCTTGGACTGATATCTTGAGATTCTTAAATTTATATCCATAGGGAAGAAATTTAATTCACAAATGTGATGAGCTTCCATTTTATGCTACCATGTCATGCCAGACACTGGATAAAGCACTAATGTGATGTGGGAGAGGATGGGAGTCAAAAGACAGATGACCTTTATGTAAAGAAGTCTATAACTTAGCGGAAACCGACATAAAAATGACTAAAGAATGAATGTAAGAGTATGGAAAGCCAATAATAGCAGCTAATGTTTACTGAGTGCTTTCCTTATGCCTACTCTTACTCTAAAGTCTTTATACATATCAATTCATTTTAATCTTCACTACAGTAGCACCTCCGAGTACTACTGTAGTGAAGACCACTATTATGATCCCCATTTAAGGAGTAAATTAAGACATTCATATACCTCATAAGTGATGGAGCTGAGATTCAAACCCGGGAAGAACCCTCTCTTTTAATCACAGTTTCCATCAAGCACCAAATAATTTTTGTACTTTCTTTCTGACGGTGGGGGGGGGGGGGTAAAATCCCATTGAAATCATAGTAATATTGAATTATCTTTATATGCAATTTTTTTTCAAAAAGGGCACAATCAGGTCAGCCCAGGGAAGAGTGGCTGCAATGCTCTGGTCCTAGTTGGAGCACTTTGCATTTGTCCAGAGGCTTCTCAGTGCATTCTCTGCTAATGTTATTCATCAAAACCTGGAACAACGAACTCATTAGTTTGTTTCCCAAATTAATTATTTAAAAGCAAGAGGAAAGAATGTGGCCCATCTATGCAATCCATGATTTTGAATAAAAAGGTGGTAAACAGATGCTCACAAATTTTTGCCTGCAGGGCCGGGAGAGGTCCCATTGGTCCAGCGTTGCTCCAATGCTGTCTGGATAGAATCTACTATGGGTAAAGTCATGAGCAGGCACTCTCCATCCAAGTCGTGATGCCAGTCATTCATTTCTTTTCTGTGTATTAATTTGTTTTAAAATCTTAGGAGGTGTGTCTAATAGGCATCTCTAACTTAATATGTGAAAACCAAACTCTTTATTTTTTTCCTCTCAAATTTTGCTCCTTTCAGTCTTCCCCATCTTAATTAGGAATAAGAATGACAATTTGATTCCTGTCTTCTGAATGCTGAAGCCAAAAGCTCATCCAGAAAACCACCCTTCACCTCTTTTCTCTCACACCCCAAATCTGATCCACCAATCTCATGTCTTTAACAGCTTTATTGAAGTATAATTGACCTACAATAAAGTGCATATTTAACGTATACAATTTGATGCTTTGACACATGTATGCACCCATGAGACTATCACCACGATCAAGATAATTAACACATCCCATATCTCCACCAGAAACAAATCTGGAATATACAGAGGGTGCCCAAAAAAGTACACATATTTTAAGAAAGGAACAAAAACTGTATTAAAATTGTAACAGTCAAGTCATAGTTGACTTCTGCACTTACAAGAGGTGCTCAAACGTGAAACAAAAGAGGTGCTCTTTTGTTATTGAATATTTGTAACATTGGATGTTACGATACAGTTTTCCCGTTCTTAGCGTACACATTTTTTTGGCACACTCTGTGTTTATTGTTGAATGAAGGCATGTTTGTTGTGGAGGGAGTGAATGTGGTAGCAATGTACTTTTTTACTATATGCCACCAGATCTTAAAGCATATAATAAAAAGTGATTTTAATTTTTCTTGTTTTTATTTAGACTAGAATCAATAATAATTTATAGGTGGAAAAAGCAAAATTTCAAAATGTTATAATTGAATATTACTTTCCTTATATTTACCTTGAATAGTATTCGGATATATCTATATCTATATATATATTTTTTATTATATTTATTATATTATATTATATATAATTTATATAATATATATTATAATAAATATATTTTATTATATTTATTATATTATATTTTATATATATATATATATTTTTTTTTTTTTACAGACAGAGAGACAGAGTCTCACTTTATCACACTTGGTAGAGTGCCTGACATCACAGCTCATAATAACCTTCAACTCCTGGGCTTCAGCTAGTCTCTTGCCTCAGCCTCCTGAGTAGCTGGGAATACAGGCGCCTGCCACAATGCCCAGCAATTTTTTTGTTGCAGTTTGGCTGGGGCCGAGTTCAAACCAGCCACCCTTGGTATATGGGCCTGGCGCCCTATTCACTGAGCCACGGGCACCGCCCTAGATATACTTTTGTAGGAAAGTCCAGAGGTCTTAATTACTGGCTACCTAGTTTTGTAGATTTTCTGGGATTTTGATTTATCTGCATTCTTTTTTTTTTTAATTTTCAGATTAATATGAGGGTACAAATGACTGGTTTACATTGTTTGTGTTTGTTAGGTAAAGTCCAAGCTGTAGTTGAGCCCTTCCCTGAAGAGAAGTGTCATGTACCCTTTCATTGTGCCCATTAGGTGAGAGCACACCATGTACTCTCTCTCCTTCCTCTTTCCCCACCTTTCTCCCCCCCCACACACACACACACTTGAATTTAATTGTGTTTTTTCTCATGTGTGAGTGTGTAGTCATTCATCTCCAGGCTTCATATTAGTATTGAGTACATTGGATACCTGTTTGTCTAGTCTTGTGATACTTTACTAAGGAGAATGTTCTTCAATCCCATTCAGATTAATACAAAAGATGTAAAGTCTCCATCTTTTTTATGGTTGCATAGTATTCCACAGCACACACATGACACAGCTTATTAAACCATTCATGGGTTGATAGGTACTTGGGTTGGTTCCAAATCCTGGCAATTGTGAATTGAGCTATTTATCTGTATTCTTTTAAACAATTATTTTCCTAACAATGAATGTGGTGGTGGTAGCTCCTCCTGTCTGCATATATGTAATTAGTGAATGAATTGGCTTTCTTTTTAACTCATAGCATTTGAATATGTGGTATTGATGCTTTACATAAACTCTAACCCCAAGTGTATTGTTTGCTAACACTTCAAATGGAATTTTTGCCAGGTAAAGTTTGAGTAAAAGTTACAAATAAAGTAGTTTGGGGTGGGAAGAGATATAGAAATCTAAGTCATAGAAGGTTTCTGTTAGCAGGAAATTTGTAGCCAGGAGTAACAGGAACAATATTTATCCTTTCCCATTAAACATCTGAAAAACTGGACAAAATACATGAAACAACAGTTTTCAAACATCAGACAAGAAGCAATATGGAACAGTGATTTCTAAGTAAAGTTGAGCACACGAGGTGAATGTTGTAGTTGCTCCAGTTTATTTCCTGGAGAGTTTCCAGGCCATAGCCAGGGAAGGGAGACTCAAATAGGAAATCTTCTTGAGTTAAAGAAACATATTTGAAAGTCTGGAGAAGCCCATGCAGCTAGAATTTGCAGGGCAGAATACAAGAGAGAAGAAAGTTATATGGAGAAGCAAAAACTGTATAGAGAGCAAGCCCCAGAGATCTACAAAGGACTTCCTGAGAACCTTCAGCTAGTAACAATAAGCAAAGGTGACTGAACTACCTGAGGTCAGGGAAAGAACAACAAAGAGGAATGGGAGGAGGGGAGGACAATTGTTGGCATAGATAACAATTTGTATTGCCACTAACCAGAATGGAAAAGTTTGTATGTAACTGGGTAGTGTATATATTAAAGGGGATGAATTAGCCCAAGATTAAATGCTACTCTGATCCTGCCTAACAAACCTTAAAAGTAAGCCTTAAAAAACTCAAAGTATTTTCAAGTAAATTAACTGTATTTTAGAAACAAAGCTCAAGAATATTTAAAAGAACACAAAAATGTCCAGCACTCAAGAAAATAATAATGTCTGAAATCCAGTAAAAAAATCATAAGGCATGCAAAGAATCAGGAAAACGCAAGTCAGAATGAAAAGAAAAATCAATAAACAAAAACAATAGAAATGACCCAAATGATGGAATTACATGTGAACATCAACACAGTTATATACCATATATTCAAGAAAATAGGAAAGCATGTAAAGGAGAAACAATCTAACTCAAACTTAGAGAAGTGAAAAAACCCAGTGGCTGAGATGCAAAATACACTGGATGGGATTAACAGCAGATTGGACACTGCAGCAGGAAATACTACTGAGCTTGAAGATGTAGTGATATAAATTCTCAAAAATCAAACACATAGAGAAAAGATACTGAAGGCCACAAACAGGGCATCAGTATGCACAACTTCAACAACCCAATACACATGTGATTTGAGTCCCTGAAAGAGATAAAGAAAACATGTTTGAATAAATAATGAATAAAAGTGTTCCAAGTTTGATGAAGATTCAGATTCAATAAGCTCAACAAACCCTAAACACAAGAAGTCTGAAGACAATGACACCAATGGCCATCACATTTTTTAAAACCAGTGCTAAGGAAAAAAAACTTGAAAAGCATCAAGACTTTACATCAGTGATTTTCAACTAGTGTTCCATGGCGTACTGATGTGCTCTGAAAAATTTTAAAGATTATTAATTAAATTACTTTTGAAAGAAGTTCAAAGCATATTCTTTGTTTACTCCTTTTTTTGATCAACATACTTTAAGTCTGCTGCAGAAGTTTAACTATAGGTTCAAGCATGCTGGGAGATAAAAAAAAACGTTTGAAAAACACTGGTCTATATTCTAGAGAAAACATGCAATATGCACAGAAGAACAAAGATAAAATGACAGGAGAGTTCTTTTCAGAAACATGCAAGTGAGAAGTGATCAATATTTTTAAAGTTCAGAAAGAAAATTTTTGAAAATGGACACCTTAGATTTGTACCCCAAGTGAAAATATTTTCAAAGATGAGTGAAGGCTTTTTAACAAATGGAGTTAGGTCATCTGGATAGCCACATGCAAAATAATTAAATTGAATCCTTCCTCATGCCTCATTTAAAAAATGGAGTTAGGTCATCTGGATATCCACATGCAAAATAATTAAATTGAATCCTTCCTCATGCCTCATTAAAAAAATTATCTCAGACAGCCCTCAGAATGGGAGAAGATATTGCAGGCTATGTCTCCAACAAAGGTTTAATAACCAGAATCCACAGAGAACTCAAACCTATTAGCAAGAAAAAAGCAAATGATCCCATCTCAGGGTGGACAAGGGACTTGAAGAGAAACTGCTCTGAAGAAGAAAGGCAAACAACCTCAGACACATGAAAAAATGCTCATCATCCTTAGTCATCAGAGAAATGCAAATCAAAACTACTTTGAGATGTCATCTAACTCCAGAAATATTAGCCCACATCACAAAATCCCAAAACCAGAGATGTTGGCATGGATGTGGAAAAAAGGGAACACTTCTACATTGTTGGTGGGAATGCAAACTAATATGTTCCCTTTGGAAAGATGTTTGGAGAACACTTAGGGATCTAAAAATAGACCTTCCATTCACTCCTACAATTACTCTACTAGATATATATCCAGAAGACCAAAAATCACATTATAACAAAGATATTTGTACTATATTGTTTATTGCAGCCCAATTCATAATTGCTAAGTCATGGAAGAAGCCCAAGTGTCCATCGACCCATGAATGGATTAATAAATTGTGATATATGTACACCATGGAATATTATGCAGCCTTAAAAAAGATGGAGACTTTATCTCTTTCATGTTTACGTGGGTGGAGCTGAAACATTCTTCTTAGCAAAACATCTCAAGAAACAGTATCCAATGTACTCAGCCCTACTATGAAACCAATTTATAGATTTCATATGAAAGCTATAACCCAATTATAGCCCAAGAATATGGGGAAAGGGGAGATGGAGGGGAGGGGGAGAATGGGAGGAGGGAGGGTAATCTGTGGGACCAGACCTACAATGCATCTTACAACGGTACATGCAAAATTTACTAAATGTGGAATATAAATGTCTTAACACAGTAACTAAGAAAATGTTGTGAAAGCTATGTTAACCAATTTGATGAAAATATTTCAAATTGTATATAAAACCACCACATTGTAACCCATGATTGCATTGATGTACACAACTATGATTTAATTTAAAAAATTACTCAAAATAGATTACAAACCTAAATGCAAGAGCCAAAACCGTAAAACTCTTAGAAGAAAATAGAGGGGTCAGTCTGGAAGCAGGCAATGATGTCCTAAATGTGACACAAAAGGTACAAAAAATGACACTAAGAAAAGAAAAAAATTATAAACTGGATTTCATCAATTAAAAACTTCTGTGCTTCAAAGGGCACCATTAAGAAAATGAAGAGAAGAAGGCGGCACCTGTGACTCAAAGGAGCAGGGCACTGGCCCCATATGCCCAAAGTGGCAAGTTCAAACCCAGCCCTGGCCATAAACTGCAAAAAGGAAAAGAAAGAAAGAAAGAAAGAAAGAAAGAAAGAAAGAAAGAAAGAAAGAAAGAAAGAAAGAAAGAAAGAAAGAAAACGAAGAGAAGAAAATATTTGAACACAACAGAAGAAAGTATTTGCAATTCATATATTTGATAGGAACTTGTATCCAGAATATATAAGGACTCTTACAACTCATTAATAAAAAAGATAAATAACTCAACTATAAAATAGACAAAGGATTTTAATAGAAATCTCTCCAAAGAAAATATCCAGTAGTAAAGCATACTCAGCATCATTAGCTAGCAGAGAAGCATAATTTGGAATCACAAATGATGTTCTTCTTCATACATAATTAAAAAGATAATAACTAGTGCTGGCAAGTATGTGGAGAAATGGGAACTACTATAAACTAATGGTAGGAATATCAAATGGGACAGCCTCTTCGGAAAGTGGTCTGGAAGTTGCTCAAGAGTTTAAACATAGAGTTACCATATTATGCAATAATTCCACTCCTAGGTAGATAACCAAGAGCAACAAAAACATACCTATACACAAAATTTGGTCCACAAATGCTTGTTACAGTATTAATCATAATAGAAAAATGGAAATAATGCAAGTGTCCATCCAACTGAAGAATCAATAGATAAATTGTGGTCTATCAATACAATGACAACACTAAAGAAATGAAATAATGATACATACTACAAGATGCATGTCCCATGAAAACTTCATGGTAAATGGAAGTACTTAGCCAGAAAATACCACATACTGTATGACTCCATTTAGATAAAAATTCCAGAATAGACAAATCTATAGTCACAGAAAGTAGTATTCTAGTGGAGATGGGGAAACTGGATAGTCACAGATAAGGCATACAGAGTTTCTCTCTTTGGGGTGACTGTGGTGATGATTGCACAACTCTATGACCATATTGCACCACCATAAAACTATATACTTCAAATTTGTGAATTATATGGTATATGATTTATATGTTAATAAAATCATACACCTACATCCCCCAAAAGAAAAGACTCCCAAGTCAAAAAGTATGTTTCTAAATATGCAAAACAAGAAAAAACATAATAAATATATTTTCACAAAAGCTAAAAGAATTCAGTACTATCATATCTATAGCTACAAGAAATGTTGAAGTCCTTTAGGCAGAAAGAAAACACCAGATGGAAATCTGGATCTACATAGAAAAATAAAAACTACCAGAGATATCTACCTACAAGGAAAAAAAACATTTTACCACAAAGACATTTGCACTAGAATGTTTATTGCACTTCAATTTACAATTGCCACAATGTGAAAGCAACCCAAGTGCCCATCAACTCATGAATAGATTAACAAACCATGGTATATGTATACCATGGAGTACTATTCATCCATATGAAAAGATGGAAAGTTTGCATCTTTTGTGTTTACCTGGATGGAGTTGAAATACATTCCTCTTAGAAAAGTATGACAAGAATAGAAAAACAAGTATCCAATGTACTCAATACTAATACGAAGGTCCCTACTTTTCTCCTCCCTGAGAGAGACCCACTTCTAACTCTCAATACTAATATGAAACCAACATATAGCCAATACATTCCCACACAAAAGGAAAACAGTATATTCTAGTAAGGAGAAGAAGAGAGGACAGAAAGGGGAAAGGGAAGTAGGGAAGGTGATTAGTGGGTTCTTACCTGATGTGGGCAATGTGAAGGTGCTCAGCACATCCCCTGGGTGAAGGGCTGTGCTACAACTTTATCTTAGAAATAAAAACAATGTAACCTAAACATTTGTACTCTTAAATTAATCTGAAATAAATATATATATACAGACCAAATAAATACAGTAAAGTATGCCTAATTAAATCAATAATCACATTAAATGTAAACAATCAAAAATACCCTATCAAAAGACAGGATTGTTGGATTTATTAAACATGCAAGACTCACCCAAGTATTTTCAAACTATCTGTAAGAAAACACACTTTAAACATAAAGACAAAAATAAGTCAAATTTTAAAAAGGATATATCAAGCTTACAGTAATCAAAAAGAAGGGGAAGTAGCCATAGTATTATAATATCACACAGAGTAGATTTCAGTGTTGGAATATTACTAGGATAAGTCATTTGATAATATTTAAGAAGCCAACTCATTAAGACTACATGAAAATTATAAATGTCTATGTACCTGATAATAGAGCTTCAAAATACTATGAAGCAAAAATTAATAAAACCTGATGGGAGGACTATATACATTTACAATTATGATTGGAGATTAGAGTGCTGAAATCAATCTCATTGATAGAACAAGTGCACAGAAAATAAATAAGGATATAGAAGACTTAACACTATCACTTAACTTGACTTAATTGGTATTTATAGAACACTCTACCCAACAGCAGAAGAATGCACATTTTTTTTTTTTTTTAAATTTTGAGACAGAGTCTCACTTTTGCCCTGGGTAGAGTGCAGTGGCATCATTATAAATCAGTAACTAAAAACATTTGGAAGATCTCCAAGTTTTAGAAATCAATAATAAACTTTTACATAACCTGAGTCAAAGAAGAAATTAAATGTGCAATTAGAAAATATTCCACTGTGATTGAAAATGTAAGTAAAATATGCAAAACTTTGTGAGATGCCAACATAATACTGCTTATAAACAAAACTTATAGCCCATAATAAAAAATCAAAAAAGTCTCAAATTAATAACTTCAGACTCCACCTTAAAAAAACTAGAAAAAGAAGAGCAAATTAAAACACAGGTAATCAGGAGAATAGAAATAATAATAATAAGTCTAAAAAAAAAAAATAGGGGCCTCCTCTGTGTGGGCTGAATCCTCTGCCAGTGCCATTTTCAAACCTCTCACCTCCGGAGCTAGTGGCTGGTGGAAAGAACCAGTGAAGAAGGCTCATCCCGCAGGCCATAGGGCTACAGAAGGACAGAGCTGTGACTGGAGCTGCCAGCGCTGCATCCCAGAATAATGGAGGCTTCCCAGTTTGGAGATCCACAGAGATGCATCAACTTTCTTAAAAACCAAGGAGGCAACATAATGTGGTCTTCAAATCAGGACTTTAATTTGTAGAAGGGAATAAAACTTATTTTGGAACATAGGATGACTAGAGCTGTAGAAAGAAAGTATGCTAAGGGGTGGAGACAAGATGGCTGACTGAAGCCAGCTTTCCACAGAGGCTCTCATCCAGAAGGAGAGTTAAAGGACAGAAGTTTAGCAAGTAACCTGGTGGATTAGAGCTGCACCAAGAGAGAAGGTTGAAGAATAAACATCAACCCTGCTGAGGTGAGTTGCAACCCCAAGGATACAAACAAAAGGTACAAAATCCATCACAAACGCGGACGGGAGTCCCCTCCCCCATGAGAATAGCTCGGAGTACCCCATAAACAAACGAGCGGAGTTCAAAAGTCCTCCTATTATACTCCACAGGAGAGACCCTCTAAAAACTGGACTTACTTCCCTTACTAAGGTGACATGGCACTCTCCTGCCAGGCATAAAACTGTGTAAAACTGTATATACCTGCAATTCTGAGCTCCCAGCACTCTCCTCCACTCTCACTCTGAGGTCTGGAGGTCTGTCCCACAGGAGTCCAGATTCTTGGGTGATTTCTCAAGGGGTGTGGACAGGGCCTGGACTGTAGCTAGTCAGTGCTGATTCTGTGGCACAGGAGTGAGGAGAGGGTGGCTGAGAGGGAACCACACCAGAGTGGCGTACAGCAGAAGCCATTTTTGGCAACAATAGGACTCACCCCCGAATATTCCAGAGTCACACCCCCTGTCTCTCTGGGCAGCCAGAGGAAGCCAGGCATCTTCTCAGTTGGCAACCATCCTGGAACTGATCTGGAATGAAACGCAGGCCCCATGAATAAAGGATTTGCCTGAGGTGGTACTGGCCTAGATGGAGCATGGGGACTAGAAAACACAGGTGCAGAGCCGGGAGATTCCCAGGGTGGGGCTGACCCAGAGGACCACTTTACTGAGCCTAAGATGCGCCTGGCTCCCAGGGGATAGTCAGCCTAAACAAAGGAGTGTAGGCAGAGGCTGGAGCTGACAGGTAACCATGCTGCAAATACAAACTATAGCAGAGACCATACAGCAGCACAGACAAGGCCTGAGGCACAGGTTCTGGGAATTGAAAACAGCTTCTCTTCTAAAGGGGAATTTAGCAGGGACAAAAACAAATTCCCACAAAGTTCTTTTGTTCTATCAGTAACATCAGTCAGGGGCGGGGCTGGAACTGAGTGAACAGCCCCAGCCTCCCGTGGTTGTCAGGCCTCATCTGAGAGAGCAGTGGCCTGGCTGAGGAGACTCCTTGTGATTCAGACAGGTGCAAAGCCTGGAGTATCTGCTCATTGGAGGCAACTGGGTCAGAGCCCTGTGGGGTTATCAAGTGACTGGGTGTGACAGAAGTGCAAGGTGGGGTGTGACAGAGGTGCACCAACCTTCCCAGACTAATCTATTTGCTGAGTGGATCCTCCTGACCCCACGGAGCACCGAAGCAAGTCATATTTGAGTTGTCAGGAGACCCCTGCAATCTAGTTGCCAGAGACCTTTTAAACTCTGCTACCTAAGACAGGTGCAGACTGAGACAAATTGATTTAGACCTTTTGAACTGAGACAATCACCAGAGGACTATCCAAGTGGTGCCCTGGGTGTCTGGTTGTAGAAAGGTTTGATTTTCCTTTTCCAATTGCTGCCTGTGTGGGGCAGGGTAACTGAACTGCTGGTATTTCTCCACAGCTGAGACTTCAACCCAGAGTAACTGTTTCACTAGGGTCGGACAGAGACCAGCTGAAAACAAGACAGAGCCACTTACCCCCACCACACCAAACAGGTCCCCAGTTTCTTAGGCTGTTGTACTGTACGGGTCCTTGGCAAGGTTCCAGAGGAAAAGTCAAATGGTATAAAATAATCATGGGGTGGAATCAGCAGAAAAACTCTGGTAACATGAATAACCAGAATAGGTCAACCCCACCCCACCCCAAGGAAAGATATGGCAGATGTAACTGAAGATCCCATTCATAAACAATAGGGCCCAAAGGTGAAGGGTAAATAAGGGTAGCAGGGGAAGAAGGTAGGGTAAAAAACCATGTAGGCCCGTCCATAGGGGATTTTCTAGAATTTTTTCTTCTCTTTTTTAGATCTTCTTGGAGTGTTTTGATCTTGTTTTGCATGATCTCAGATCTGTTGGCATAAAAGTAGCCCTTCTCCTACAAAAATAAACAGATGCCTCCCTTTTTGGCAGTTAATAGGTCTAATCCCCTTCTTGTTGGGAATATACAATTTTAATGCAATCCCCATTAAAGCTCCACTGTCATACTTTAAAGATCTTGAAAAAATAGTACTTCATTTTATATGGAATCAGAAAAAACCTCAAATAGCCAAGACATTACTCAAAATAAAAACAAAGCAGGAGGAATCACGCTACTGAACATCTGACTATAGTATAAATCAATAGTGATCAAAACAGCATGGTACTGGCAAAAAAACTGGGAGGTAGATGTAGGGAACAGAACAGAGAAAAAAGAGATGAACCCAGCTACTTACCATTATCTGATCTTTGACAAGCCAATTAAAAACATTCAGTGGGAAAAAGATTCCTTATTTAACAAATGGTGCTGGGTAAACTGGCTGGAAACCTGTAGAAAACCACACATTTCACCAATAACTAAGATAGACTTTCACTGGATTAAAAATTTAAACTTAAGACATGAAACTATAAAAATACTAGAAGAGAGTGAAGGGAAAACTCTCGAAGAAATCAGTCTGGGTGAGTATTTTGTGAGGAGGACCCCCCGGGCAATTGAAGCAGCCTCAAAAATACACTACTGGAACCTGATCAAACTAAAAAGCTCTGCAAAGTCAAGAACATCGTATGTAAAGCAAGCAGACAGCCCTCAGAATGGGAGAAGATATTTCCGGATTATGTCTCTGACAAAGGTTTAATAACCAGAATCCACAGAGAACTCAAACGTATAAGCAACAAAAGAACAAGTGATCCCATCGCAGGCTGGGCAAGGGACTTGAAGAGAAACTTCTCTGAAGAAGACAGGTGCATGGCCTTCAGACATATGAAAAAATGCTCATCATCCTTAATCATCAGAGAAATGCAAATCAAAACTACTTTGAGATATCATCTAACTCCAGTAATATTAGCCCATATCACAAAATCCCAAGATCAGAGATGTTGGCGTGGAAGTGAAGAAAAGGGAACACTTCTACACTGCTGGTGGGAATGCAAATTAATGCATTCCTTTTGGAAAGATGTTTGGAGAACACTTAAAGATCTAAAAATAGATCTGCCATTCAATCCTATAATTCCTCTAATAGGTATATACCCAGAAGATCAAAAATCACATTATAACAAAGATATTTGTACCAGATTGTTTATTGCAGCCCAATTCATAATTGGGCTGCATAGAAAAAGCCCAAGTGCCCATCGATCCACGAATGGATTAATAATTTCTGGTATATGTACACCATGAAATATTATGCAGCCTTAAAAAAAGATGGAGACTTCACCTCTTTCATGTTTACATGGAGGGAGCTGGAACATATTCTTCTTATGTATCTCAAGTATCTCAAGAATGGCAGAAAATGTATCCAATGTACTCATCCCTATTATGAAACTAATTTATGGCTTTCATATGAAAGCTATAACCCAGTTATAATCTAAGAATATGGGGAATGGGGAGAGGGAGTTGAGGGAGGGGGGAAGATGGGCGGAGGGAGGGTGATTGGTGGGATTACACCTATGGTGCATCTTACAAGGATACATGTGAAACTTAGTAAATGTAGAATATAAATGTCTTACCACAATAACTAAGAAAATGTCAGGAAGGCTATGTTAACCAGTGTGATGAAAATATGTCAAATGGTCTATAAAACCAGTGTATGGTGCCTCATGATCATATTAATGTACACAGCTATGATTTAATAAAAAAAAAAAAAGAAAGAAAATAGGGAAAACCAATGAAACAAAAAATAGATTATTTAAGAATACCAATAAAATTCATAAACCATTAATCAGACTGATAAGGGAAGAAAAAGAGAGAAAACACTAATTAGCAATATCAGTTAAGAGACAGAAGACATCATTACAAATCCTATAGACATTGTAAGATCAATGGAGTACTATAAACCACTTCATGCCAAAAAATTAGGCAACTTAGATAAAATGGACAAATCTCTGAAAGACAGCCTACCAAAAGCTCACTCAGTTAAAAATAAGATGACCTGCATAGTTTTATATGTATTATAGAAATTAACAACCAAATAACTTTCCAACAAAGAGAACTCAGGCCCAGATGGCTTTAGTGGTGATTTCTACTGCACATTTAAGGCAGAAATAATACCAGTCATACATAACTTCTTCCAGAAAATTGAAGAGAATGAAATAAATCCAGACTCATTCTTTAAGGCCAGCATTATTCTAATATCCAAATCAGAAAACGACCTTGTAATAATGACCTTATAACAGCCTTCATTAATGCAGATGCAATAATATTAACAACATTTTAGCAAGTTGAATCTATCAATATATAAAGATAGTAATGTATTACCACCAAGTAGGTTTCGTCACAGAAATACAATGTTTTTTTAACATTCAAAAGCCAATCATCTAATTTAACATGTTACCAGTTAAATAAAAAAATCCATATGATCCTCTCAATAGATGCCACAAAATGTTTGAAAAGAAAATCCCATGTTTATCCTTGATAAAAACTACCAGCACACTGGGAATAGATGGAAACGTTCTCAATTGATAGAGGGCTTTTACATAGAATGTAAAGCTAGTGTCGGTCATATTGTTAAAGACAGAAATATCAGGAAAAAGTCAAGGAGGTCTGCACTTACCACTTCTATTGAACAATATACTAAAGTTTCTAGCCAGTAAAATAAGCAAAGAAAAATGAAACAGCTACAAATGGAAAAGAAAGAAGCAAAATTTACAGAAGACAAATGATTGACAATGTAGAATATCCTGAGGAATCTAAAATAAAGGCACTGGAATTAATAGGTGAGTTTAGCAAGTTTGCAGGATATAAGATCCATATGAAAAAAAGGTTGTGTGGTTATATATTAACAATGAACAATTATTTGAAATTGAAAGAGAAATACCATTTGTAATAACATCAAAAAAATACATTGGGATAAATCTGACAAAAGATGTGAGAAAGAACTAAGCACCAAAGTACAAATTACTGTTGGTAAAAATTAGAAAGGAATGAAATAAATGGAGACATATACAATCTTCATAAATTGAATTAAATGTGTGAGGATGTCTACTTTTCTCAAACTGATCAATGAATTTAATCAGTCTCCATCAAAATCCCAACAAGCTTTTTTTTTTTTTTAAATATATTTAGTTATTTATTTATTTTTTTATTGTGGAGAAGGGGCGGGGAAAGAAGGCGGGGGAAGGTGCGTGACAGGGTCGGGCCAGTGGCATGGTACCACATTGGCTGTATTTAGGTAGAGGCAGTTTCAGGCCGGGCCTTGCTGAGTCATTGCTACGCAGAAGTAGCTCGATGGATCTACTTCTAGTCAGGCTCGGGAAGTTGCACTAGGCTCAGGCACATGGCAGGGCCCAACAATTCCCTCTTTTGTTTTTTGTATGGCGGAAAAACATAGCCCCTGTCTTAGGTTGCCTGCTCTTGCAGTTTCAGTCTTACCCATCATGGGGATACAAACATCAATGGTTTGGTCCCTTTCTTAGGTTGACTGAATGCAGAGTGATCTTACC
>CAUYPK010025435.1:0-19250 GCA_963574355.1 Loris lydekkerianus | reverse complement strand
AGAGTGGGATGGGGTTTTCTTTATCATAATCCAGGTTCCTTCCAGCCAAGCTGTAACTGGGGCCGCCCCCCCCCCCCCCCCGCAACCGCCCCCCATATCATTTAAAGGCCAACACACACACCTTGATGCTTGGCAATCACTATGGGGAAACTCACACTCCTTTTCTTCCTCCAATAAAGGTTATAAAAATACAGTTGTGTGTAAAGGACCTGCCCCCCAGAGGCCAGCCACTGTCACCACACCCCACTGAATGGATCATCAGCCTCCTTCCCAGGAACCAAGCCGGCAAGGCCAGAGCGCCCCTGGCAGAAGACAGAACATGATTTATTTTTGTTTGTTTTCTCTTTCTGGTATTTACGTGATTTAACTACTTTTAACTATTTTGTTTTAATACAACAGCTTTATGGAGCTATAATTTATATACCATACAACGACCTATTTAAAGTGTACAATTCAATGGTTTTTTTAGCAGATTCGTAGAGTCATGCAGCCATCACCACAATCAATTTTAGAACATTTTCCTCACCCCCCAAAGAGATCTCATACCTGTCAGCAGCCACTCCCCATTTCCCCCAAGCACTCTCAGCTCCTAACAACCACTAATCTCTGTCTCTATGGATTTGCCTATTCTGGACATTGCATATAAATGGCATCATGCAACATGTGATTTTTTGTAGCTAGTTTCTTTTATAAAACAAGATTTTGCTCCTTATTTTATGTGAACTTTAATTAATTAGAGTGCCCATATAATTATTTATCATGCAAACTGGGGTACTTGTAGAGGGATTATGCTGCAACGACCCTGGCAGACCAAGTGTGGACGGCCCACCTGCAGCCGCAGTGGTTAAATAATCTTTACCTCCCACCCGTTCTGAAGTTGCCCACCTCCCCAACCCTAAATCAAAATGATCAAACCATCCCCAGTAACCTGGAGTCTCACCAGGAACTGAAATTAATTTACTTCCAGAGTTGCTCATGCTCTGCTTACAGCTGAAGAATGCTTATGATTTATGGGAGAAATAAGACTAATTTCCCCAAAGAGATGAGATCTGGCAGTTTTGTTTTTCATTTTGAAGCCATGAAATTTGACTGCATCAAGTGCAAACTGTAAAAGAAAGCAGATTCAGAAAACAAAGCTGTTATGACAAATGTGTGAGGGAAGTCTCAAACTAAGGGCCACCAGAATGAGAATTGGAAAGGCTTAATTAGTTAGGTCACACATTTCAGACCTGAGAAGCATAATATTATTTATTACGCTGTTAAATGCGCCTGGCTCAATGTCATCTTTCCCTGTGATAGTATCTCCCAGGCTCTTGTTGATACTCTCAGAAAATGGTTTCAGTGTTTGTAAAGAAATGCAAAATGCACTTTTTAAAATTATAAATATCTGTTGGCACAAGATAACAGTTAAGCCTGCTTGGCAACACTTTCCCTCACTCCTTGCTGACAAATGAGCACAAGATGCAAGTCAGCAATGACTTTTTTTTGTTGTTGTTGCAGTTTTTTGGCCCGGGCTGGGTTTGAACATGCCATCTCCGGCATATGGGGCTGGTGCCCTACTCCTTGAGCCACAGGCGCCGCCCAGCAGTGACATTTTTAACTACTGATTCCCTACTGGCTCAAATAAGGAAATCTTATTACTGCAATATTGAAGGCCCACCACATGCAAGGTACTCTACCACACCCTGTCGTTACCACACCCTGTTGGCATTGCAAATGGTATCTATTTAGTTGCCTTGGAATGCTACCATACAAAGGAAAAAATTATACATAGTAACCCAGAAACCACCTTCCTGTCATCTTTGGCCCTGATAAGACCCCTGCATCAGCATTTAGCCTAAATTCTCTAAGGAACTGCATGATTTTACTAAGACTTTGTATTCTGAATTCACTGACAAGACCAATTTGGACCACCTGTGGCAATGTGAACAGGGACTGCCCCATGAGGAAGGAGGTTTGGGTTCCTGTGGCTGGATACAGGCTTTGTCCTGGGAACTAGAGGTTGGGTCCAGACACCTCCAAGCCAAGGAGGCCCCCTAGTGCCAGTCTGGACCCCAGATGCAAATGTGCTCTCCTGGTATCCCAACCACTCTATTGTGTGTGTGTGTTGCAACTGTGCTCATCCATCTGGCTCCCGTTCTGCCCCCTTTTCTTCTATTTACGTCCACCATTCTAGATTTGTCTTCCAGCTCTTTCTGAAACAATTATACTATAGACAGATTGCATCCATTTCTCAGGCAGATGCTCAAATACATCCTCTTCTGCATTAATGATAATCAAAGTAGGCTCCCAGCCAGACACAGGATTTACAGACCCTTGAAATTCCAGGAGAAATCTGCAGAAACTTTTCAGATTCATTCATCAGAGGAAAAAAGGCATTGATTTAATGAGAGCATGGAAAATATCTTAAATGCTGGTCAGAGGTGCCAATCTCTCACACCACCAAGAGATCTGGCCTAGACCAACTGCCTTGTGTCTTTCCTGATGCAATATTCTGCTCCAGCTTGGCCACAGACCTCTTCTGGAAAGGGTGAGCTGCTTTGGAGAGGCATCTTGGCAATTGGCCAGGTTCCTCCCTCCAGCCTGGGAAGACAGGTTTTCTTGTCAGCAGTCTGTTGCCCCGTTTCTGGCTTGAATAGGTGCTGTATGTTAGACTTCTGTGTGTCTTCAAGGTGTGCGGTGTGTTTCAGGCGGGACCTGCTCCATCTGAAAGGCCCAGGAAAGGTGGTGTCAATGAAATGGTTACAGCATTCTTGTAGCTGTTCTTGTCACCCCACCAGAGAAGGAAACTGGTCCCCTCGCTGGGACTTAGCGGAGCCCTTATGGAGCAGGTGTTTGTGCCACTGAGGAAAAAAATACATGTGCTCTTGGATGCCTCGCTTATAGAAGTTCCCCTCACTTCCAGAGCCACAGGCAGACAGTTCTTTGCCATTCATGCTCTGACAAGGGCCTCCCCTGGCTTTCTATAGAGAAGCAGACCTCAATTCAGCATGCGAAAGGATTCCAGTCTACTTCCAAGGCTCTTAATTGAGTAGGTCCAGAAATCTGCATTTTAAACAAGCACTCAGGTGAATTTGATGCAGAGAGGTGCCAACCACAAAATGCTAGCTAAGCTGCAGCATGGTCATCAGGGCTTCCCAGGCTTCTTGGCTCCCAAGACAGGTGCTCTTCCTGCTGCCCTGTAGGTCGCATGTAGGATGCTCCTCCACCTGGCTCCCAGGTGTGAAGGGTCCATCAAGAGTCCAGGGGATTAGAGCAGAGGGAAGATCCACCACAGCTGGGGGCCCGACGGAGCATTGTGCTTGCGTCCTGTGGGCAGCGAGAAGAGCAAGCCCTGTCCAGACCTGCAGGTGGAGAGGGAGAAGGCCAGTCTCTCCCTGACCCACACAGAGGAGCCTCTGGCTTGAGGACCTGAGGAAGAGAGAGATCAAACGTCGACAATATGTGTCCTACCTCCACAGGTTAACCCTGAAAATCAAGCCTTCTAAAAACTCACTTTCCTTTACTGATACTATATACTATAAATAGTATATAATGGGTGTGGAGTAAAAAAAAAAAAGACCAGACTAAACTCACTTATTAAAAGTACAATTTCCTCAACTTTTTTTTTTTTTTTTTGGCCATGGCCAGGTTTGAACCGCCACCTCCAGTATACAGGGCCAGTGACCTACTCCTTGAGCCACAGGTGCCACCTCATAATTTCCTCATCTTTCCCCCCCAAAGAGAACATTAAAAGGATTGGGCCTGGCTCTGCCAATCCTGGACCCACCTTCTACATGGGCTTTCCTTAGGAAGGTGTAGGTAGGCACCTCAAGGGATATATAAAAATATGTATTTGATGTGATTTAATGAATTTTCACTTGTGTCACAAGGTGGAGCCCCTTCCTGTGGGAGGAAATGGCATTTGTGAAGATCCTGCTAGGACGCACTCTGATCATTTGGTCCTCAAAGTGGGGTCCAAGGGCCCACAGCATCAGCATCACCCGGAAGGTATTAGAAATGCAGGCTCAGCCCTGCCTCCTGGATCATAACCTGCATTTTAATGAGATGTCCCCGTTATTTATATGCACATGAAAAACTGAGAGGTACTTCTTTGCCCCTCAAAAACCTTTTTGGAGCTTTTAGGCTTAGAACTGCCAAGGCTCAAAAGAATTAAATAACTTGTCCATCTCTCACCATTCATGACAACAGGGGAATTTGAGCCTAAGTCTGTTTCCTAAAGCAATGCCCTTTTGGATTTTGTCTTAATAAGTACATGTGACTCATCCCATGCCTTTATTTTTCTTTTAAAAGCACAGCACAGATTTCTATTAGTAAATGAATTCCAAATAAAAAGTCATTTCTGAAGCCAGAGTCAGCCATGCAGCACTGCCCTCTGGTGGGTAGGGGCAAGAATTGCAGGCAAATGCTGGCTCCTAGAAAGTCAAAAGGGGATTGTCCTGTCAGCCCAGGACCTCAGACTACATAAGGGAGTCTTTAAAAATTGTAAGCACACCACCTACAACCTCTCACCTCTAATACCTAAACTTTGACTGGGTTAACAAAATTGCTTTCGGTGGGTGGCGCCTGTGGTTCAGGGGGTAGGGCGCTGGCCCCATGTACCCAGGGTGGTGGGTTCGAACCTGCCCCGGCCAAATTGCAACAAAAAAATAGCCTGGCGTTCTGGCGGACGCCTGTAGTCCCAGCTACTTGGGAAGCTGAGGCAAGAGAATCGCGTAAGCCCAAGAGTTGGTGGTTGCTGTGAATTGTGACGCCACAGCACTCTACTGAGGGTGATGAAGTGGAGTAAAAAAAGTAAAAATAAAGTCTCCTTAAATTAAAAAAAAATAAAATTTTGATTAGTTTAATTGAGCCCACAGGTGGGAGAGTCAGACTCAGTAAGGGGGTTCTTGTGGGAAAGGAATTCACATAACCCTGACAAGAGTGCAACCATTTTAGAAAATAAGCAATCCTCTCCCCAAATTCCTAGAGTGCCTCACGGCCAGAGTTCCTGGAAACATCCCACCCGTATCCTGGCTGGTACTAAGGGTGCACTATAATCCTGACCCACAGTAGAGAGGAGCTCGGGAGGTACACCATGCCTGTCACTTAAATTTTATTTAAAAAAATAATAATAAAATCATTTTATTTACTAAAATAAAATCTTAAAACAAATAAAATCTAAAAAACAAATAATAAATAAATACATAAATAAAATAGAATTGCTTTCAGACCTCGGCTACTCACTAATCAGCATTAGTGACGAGGGAACAGTTACAGTCAATGTTTCTTATCAGGTCTTGGAGCACAAGCACTGGGCCCCTTCCTATCTCTTCTGCCTGTGAGAGTATATATGTCTCAGGTACATCAGCCTCTGCCACCAGGGTTCTTGGTTCCATGGCAAGAGTCACTTGAGAGTGGCCCCCAAATTTTCTAGCTCTGATCACAGTGGAGAAGGCAAAAGAAAAAAGATGGTTCTTCCCCCACTGCCTGGACTTGGGTGAAGTGGGGCAGACTGCTCAGGCAGCCCAGGAAATCTGCAGGACCCTTTCCCAGGGGAACTTCCTACACCCTCAGGGCCCTCTGGCCACTTTCCCCACCTGCTTAGCCAGAGCAGCCTTTCCCATTCCTATGTGCCCAGACTTCTTTGTTCTCAGCTCTTGGACCCACCAGAGTCACATCTACTTCTAGCTTCAGTCTCAAAGGCTGATTTCCTGGAGCACCATATGGATATAATTTGAAGGTAACCTGACCCAAAAGGTAATTGTGTTCATGTGGAATTCAGACGTATTTATAGGTGTGAACTAAAATAACGTCTTAAGCCCCCCGCCCAAAGCAGCTGACTGACTGGACTCCCTCCCTGCCACAGGCTACTCCTAAAACTAGTTGCTAACTGTGAGAAAGATCAGACAGGCCTCATCACGCCCCCCCTCCCTTCTTAGAGGTGTCCTTTGTGTCTCATTGTAAGCCTAAGGCTATGCAAGAAACACCTGCGGGTCCTCAATATACACAACGAACCACTTGAGTCTGGGCACGTGTCCCATAGTTTATCTCTGATTAACAGACTCTTAACTCCGCATTCCTTTTCACTAACTCCTCGTCTGTTAGACAGAGCCTAACTCTTTTAGCCAATTGTCAGTGAAAGAATCTTTAAACCCATCTATAAGCTGTAAGCACCTCCCCTCCTTGAGATGTCCCATCTGTTCACCAAACTAATGTATACCTTCTACGTATTAATTTATGACTTTATCTATAACTCCTGTCTCCCTGAAATGTATAAAACCAAACTGTAGCTCCTTCACAGCAAATCCACTTGCTCAAGGCTTCTTGGGTGAGGCTCCAAGTCATGGTCCTCAAATTTGGCTCAGAATAAACATCTTTAAGTTGTTTTACAAAATATGGCTTCTTTTCTGTTGCTACAGGGGATCCTCATGCAAGGCAGAGCACCAACTCCTTCAGAGAGACTTAAGGAAACTCAAAAGGAACAATATGAATTCCTTCCTGCCAAACATTTTTTGGACACAGAAATGAGAGGTTCTGACATAGAATGGGGAGGGTCCACTAGAAAGGAGAGGAGGCCAGTCCAGGGACGAGTAAAGACTTTAGTAAAGGGGAAAAGCAGAATGGAGACTGACCTTTTAGCCCTGCTCCCACACGGTTGCAAAGGGCTTTTGTTAGCCTTATCAGTGTAGCTGGAATGGCGAAGTGACAGGCATGGTGTACCTCCCGAGCTCCTCTCTACTGTGGGTCAGGATTATAGTGCACCCTTAGTACCAGCCAGGATACGGGTGGGATGTTTCCAGGAACTCTGGCCGTGAGTCACTCCAGGAATCTGGGGAGAGGATTGCTTGTTTTCTAAAATGGTTGCACTCTTGTCAGGGTTATGAGAATGCCTTTCCCACAAGAACCTCTTACTGAGTCTGACTCTCCCGCCTGTGGGCTCAGTTAAACCTATTGAAAGCAACCTGATGCCATGCACGGCTGTCGGGGTCTTTTTGGTAGATGTTGATGAGAGAGAGAGTTCCCCTCAACCTTGCCACCAGGTTTAAACTAAGGAAAATCTCAGATCAAATGCTGACATATGAGGTCAGACAATAAAGTTCATGAACTCATCGTAGGAAAAGTGCTACATACCTCATTGCTGAATATCACTATGGTGATCTTCAAAGTACTCCCTGTGGGAACCTATGTACCAGTACCAGGGACTAATCTACCCTTCAAAGCAAGTTTTGGAATTCTTCTCCTGGAACAGCCATCGGAGCCATTGTTGTCTGACACTGAAGTCCACAAACTCATCCTAGAAAAAGTGCTTTGATGGGTGAACAGGGGCTGGTGTCGATGCCTCACTTCTCAAGGGAGTATTTTGAAGGTGACCGTGGTGAGATTCAGCAATGAGGCATGTAGTACTTTTTCTAGGATGAGTTTGCAAACTTAATTGTCAGACCTTGTAGATGTATTTTTAAAAAAACAAACATTTATTAACAAGGAAGCACAGAATTTTGTAAATCTGTTTGTAAGTTTGCTGATGTCTCAGCCCTTGCAGTTTAATCGTCCGACTCCATCTTGCATGTAAGGAACCCAAGGCACACATAACGATATTGATGCAGGCTCTGCCACTTTCATGGCCAGAACAGGGAAGCTCCCAAAGCCATGTCTCCGCACAGGGCTGTTTACAGATCAAGCCTGAGTATCATCCTCATGAGTACAGGCCACAGGTAACATGAGATTTCTATTCTCTGTTCGGGTGGGGGGGGTGTCTTTATAATATTTTCACCAACTCACACTTCATTTTTTTTTTTTTTTAAGAGAGTCTCACTTTGTTGCCCTCAGTAGTGTGCTGTGATATCACAGCTCATAGCAACCTCCAGCTCTTGGGCTTAGGCGATTCTCTTGCCTTAGCCTCCCGAGTAGCTGGGACTACAGGCACTCACCACAACGCCCGGGTATTTTTTTGTTGCTGTTGCAGTTTGGCTGGGGCCAGGTTTGAACCTACCACCCTTGGTGTATGGGGCTGGCGCCCTACTCACTGAGCCACAGGCACTGCCCCACACTTCTTTTTTTTAGTTTTGAGACAAAGTCTTACTCCATCACTCTGGGTAGAGTGCTGTGCTGCCATCATAGCTCACAGTAACCTCAAACTCCTGGGCTCAAGTGATCCTCTTGCCTTAGCCTGTTGAGTGCTGGTACTACAAGTGCCTGCCATGACAACCGGCTAATTTTTCCATTTTTAGTAGAGATGGGGGTCTCACTCTTGCTCAAGTTGGTCTTGAACACCTGAGCTTAAGTAATCTACCCTCCTTGGCCTCCCATAGTGCTAGGATTGCAAATGTGAACCACTAAGTTCAGCCTCTATTCTTGAATACCTTTATTGTCATTGGTAAAGCCCATGTCTAATAATCAGAACATGAATTAGTGACTATTTTTGCTAATCAATACCCTTTCAGCCATTCATCATATTTATTAATAAAGCCTTTAGTATTGCTCATATTTGGGCAGCAGAAGCATTTGTTGTACCTGCTACTGGAGAGTGTCATTTCTGGAGTCTGCTTTCTCAAAACTGGCCCTTGACTTCTCTAGAACTGAAGCTTTAACTAACCAGCAACTTTATAATATCATACAATTTGTCCTGAAGTGTTTTAATGTGAATTACAGATACAAAACAAAAGGATAGACTGTCATTAGTGATGGATTCCCTATAAATACATACTGAGTACCATTGATGAGACATGCCTCTGTCATAAGCAGGGTGGAGCTTAAAAAAAAAAAAGATAGGAATCACTTGCTTTAAAGTAATGTATGGAATAGTGGAAAAGCTATCTATTGGAATCCTGCAGAGAAGAGTGAGAGAGAAAGTATACACACCAAAGTTTGGAGATGAGGCCATTACCAGAGACCTGGGCAATCAAGGACAGAAGTCTTTGTCTTGGGTAGCAGATGGCACCTCGGCAGGCAGAGCAGAAGAAGGGGGGTGCTCGGACGCCATCCCGCCTGCCTTCCTGTTGGAAGGGATGGCCTAAGGAAGGACCAAGTTTGTGGGCAACTTGGAATTTTCATGTGGTCTGGTTTGTACTCACATCCTCAGTCATCCAGGCCGGTTCTGAATTTTAGGGGACCAGCTGTCTTCTTGGGTCAAACTCTCTCAAAATGTGAAACAACAAAAACAAAAGAGGGAATTGTTGGGCCTGCCATGTGCCTGAGGCCTACTGCAACTTCCCGAGCCTGACTAGAAGTAGATCCATCGAGCTACTTCCACGTAGCAATGACTCAGCAAGGCCCGGCCTGAAACTCCCTCTACCTAGACACAGCCAACCTGGTACCATGCCATTGGCCCAACCCTGTCATGCACCTCTTCCCCCGCCTTCTTTCCCCGCCCCTTCTCCATGATAAAAAAATAAATAAATAAATAAATAAATAAAATAATTTGATCATCAAAAAAAAATGTGAAACAACATGTACTCCCTAGGCGGCTAAGCTGGGAAAGTATCAGATGCAGCCAGTGGTGCCTGTTTAAGATAATTTAATTCCCACCATATGTATAAGGGCTGATTTATTCACTTTGCAAGCATTATTTAAGTATATGGGAAACTGTTCTTTATTAGACAACCAAATAGCTTAAAAAGAAAATTAAGTGCATTTTGATTATTATAAGTGTACTGTGAAATGTTCAAGGGAGTTTAACTAAGTACTAAAGTTCTGTGGTAAACAATTACATGAAATTAATAGATTTGTAAGTAAAATAATAAGATTTTATAAGTTTAACTTAAAAATTGAGAAAGCTTGGGTTTTATTTCTTTATTTTATTTATTTATTTATTTTTGAGACAGAGTCTCACTATGTCACCCTTGGTAGAGTGCTGTGGCATCACAGCTCACAGCAACCTCACACTCTTGGGTTTACGTGCCTCAATCTTGCAAGTAGCTGGGACTACAGGCGCCCACCACAACGCCCAACTATTTTATTATTATTGTTGTTGTTGCAGTTGTCGTTGTTGTTTAGCAGGCCCCGGCCAGGTTCGAACTGGCCAGCCTTGGTGTATGCGGCCGATGCTCTAACCACTGGAGCTTGGCTCTGGTGCCAAGCCAGAGCCTGGATTTTGGAATGTGTTACTTAAAATTTGTGAAGAATAATTTTTGACACCAAAGTCATCTTTTCTGTGCTCAAAAATCTCCTCTCGAGACAACAGAAAACCTTATAATGACCAAGGTAGACAGAGGAAGCCAGGTAATGTACTCCCCCAGGAGAAAACATTATTCTTCACACCATTCCTCTGAGGCATGTTCTTCTGTCACTGAATCCATTTCCCCCTTTGAAGCAGAGAAGAAAAATTGTGAATTCAGTATATTGTGACGGCGGACTTCACACACTGAGCTCTCTTTTTCTGACAGAGATTAATTCTTCCCAGTCCATCTCCACTAATACATGATCTTCCGTCTGAATCCTGTCTCCCTGAGATAACTCATCTGTTCCTGGACTCAAAACCTCTGTGACTTCTCTTCCAAACCCCAGGGCCCCCGTTTCACCTACCACAGCTCCCCAGGAGAGCTTACTGTCATCTCGAATTCAGTATCTATTATGGGCGTCTGGGCTTCCTTCCTCCCTCTTTCTTTCTGTAAGTTGGCTCAAAGCTTCAGGCACCTGCAACGTGTCTATCATTGCCTCCACTGCCACTTAGTAAATTAATTCTTCCTTAGAGATTTCCTTACCCCACCACTACCATCAGAGAGGTCAGACCACAGCAAGAACTTTTTCTTGGGGGTGGGACGGGATTTAAAACATTGAGATATAAACCACCTACCATTAAATTCACCTTTTAAAATACAATTCAGTGTTTTTAGTACCATAGATATGTGCAGTCATCACCACTGTCTATTTCCAGAATAGCTTGTCATAGCTGGGGATCTTTGCACTTAATAAAATAAACGTAGAAGTGGTTTGAGGATGAAGTGTGCTCAGGTTCAAATCCTGACTGTGCCTGGCTGTCCTGACATGAAGGGCCAGGGGCTCAGTGGCTCAGGGACACAAAACCCAGCTCCACTACTTACTCTTTTTTGTGGACTTAACATTGCCAGTGCCCAGTTTTATCATCTGTAAAAGAGGATATAAGTAGGTCACTATGAAAGTTTTGAGACAGACTGTGTTACGGTCCATTATTTCACTTCTTCTTCTTCTTCTTCTTCTTTTTTTTTTTTTTTGAGACAGAGTCTCACTTTGTCATCCTTGGTAGAGGGCTGTGGCGTCAGAGCTCATAGCAACCTCAAACTCTGGGGCTTCAGCGATTCTTTTGCCTCAGCCTCCGAAGTAGCGGGGACTACAGGCGCCTGCCACAACGCCCGGCTATTTTTTGTTGCAGCTATATTGTTGTTTAGCTGGCAAGTTTTAACTTGCTCGGCTTATCTGTGTTGAGAGGGCTTCATTTGTTTTTATCCATGCGCATTTTACGTTCCTTAATTTTTGCGTATCTCAAAACTTTTCCTAATGACCCATACATAAGAGTTAGCGAACTGAAGCAGGCGCTTACTCTTATACTCTTTAATCTTTTTAAATTAAAGTTTCAATTTTGAGATCTGCTCAGGAAGATGGCGGGAAATGATACAAAGGGATTAATTCACAGGGTAGCATCTTGCAAACCTAAAGAAAAATATGGCAACCAGGATACTGACATCAAGTTGTTAAGATAACAGAACTGGTCGCCAGCACTACAGGAGTCCTCGAGTTTGGCTTTTACAGCCCCCACACTCCCCTTAGCCCCTGGAAACCACTCCTCTGCTCTGTTTCTACGGTCTTGTCATTTCTCTAATGTTCCATCAATGGTAACACACAGCAGTTCCCTTTCAGGATGGGCTGTTTGCACTTGCCATAATTCACCTGAGGGTCATCCACCCGGTTAGGTATATCAACTGCTTGTTTACTTTTGCTGCTAAGTAGTATCCAGGGTGTGGATGTCACACAGCTTGTTTAGCCATGCACCTGTTGAAGGACACCTGCATGGTTTCCAGTTTGGGATTTTATTGCAATGCGTATTTATCCAGACGGAACTCTTTCCTAGTTCTCATCACTTCCATAAGATAGCTGGGGAGACACATGGGGCATTTTAGTCTCATTTATTAAATCTCACTATTAAGTTGTGAAAACAGGCTTCCTAATGTCACATAGGAGTACATGGCAGGGCTGGCACTCAGATCATCTGAATAAATACACTGTGCTCTTTAACCGTATCATTCTGTTCTCTCACATAAGCTAATTCAACAAATAACTCTGGGTCAGGTACCTAAGCTCTGGGGTCACAAAGAAGATAGGACAGAGTGCAGTAGAGTGGGGAGTCAGACATTCAAATAATAAACAGAAAGAGAAGATGTGTTTGAATACATATTTTGGCAGCTGAGCAAGGTGTGCGTGTCAGCTGGGGACAGAGGTGAGTGCGCTGCTGTGCAGAATAGCTCTGCTGAAATTTTCAGCCGAGAGTGAATGTTCCCTGAAGGTCATGGTCCCAAGACAAATGCAAGCTAGGACTAAGGTATTTTCATTTTGATGACTATTCAAGTTCTGAAGAGACACAGAGCCCTATTGCAGAGTCTTATAGAAATACCACTTTACTAAGACGGCCTGTGTGGGAGGAGGGAGAAAAACTGCCTCTGCCAAGCAGACCCAAAGCTCAGATGCTAAGAGGTAAAGGAACTCAAATAAACATGTCGTGGCTTAACCATAAGGCCAACTTAGGAAAGCCAGTGCTGCTGTCTCTCTGATGTCCAGGTGGGGTTGCACGGTGCAAGGTCATGAGAAGTGGCCCCACGCTGAGTTGGCTTTGACAGTGGGGATGGTACAGGTTGCTGGCAATTACAAACTTATGACAAGCCCGCAGGGTGCAAAGAGCTTCCCATGTATTGTTGCCATCCCTGTCTTTCCAGTGTGGAAACAAGAGGCCTACAGGGAGGCCAGGGAGTTGTCCCAGATGGCTCAGATGTAAGGAGGAGAGCTGCACATTCAGGGGAACCTGGGAGCAATTGTTTGCATCACAGACACCTAGGGAGAGACGGGAAGGTGGAGACAGGGTGGAGACTGGGCATGCTTGGTGGAGCAGGTGTGCATGGTGACACTGGAGCCACCCAAGGCCAGGTACCAAGTCTTCACAGCCTGGGCCACATGACAAGAGCCCTGCAGATGCTGAGGACATCGGAAGGACCATCAGACAGGAGGAATGGTACAGGGCAGGGCATAACCAGTGGGCCTGGGCAGATGTGAGGAGGAGGAACAGAAGGAGGAGAAAGGAGGGGGATCGTGGATGCAGGCAAAGGGGCCCGTTGAGATGTTTTCCAGTCACTTGACACCCCAAGCCTTGGCCTAGATGGGCAGCAGCAGGACACAGAGGTGCTGGCAGGGACCTGCTCAGCCTTGACCATGGTCTGAGACGTACTCCTTCTCGCCACTGGGGCGACCGTCAGGCCCCTGAGACCCACCCACAGTGCTGGCCTTCCTGAACCTCCCAGTGATGGATAAAATGCAGGCACCCGGACAGACACCCTCTGCCCAGGCCACCAGCGGGCGATGTCCTCCCCCCAGGTGTGGACAGTCCTTGGGGCTGGCTGGGTCCACGTGGGGTGCCCTGACCCTGCAGTCTCTCCACTCAGGCCCTTCTCTGCCCTCCACACAGGTCCTCCAGGTAAGGAAGGCCCTCTGGCCTTGCACTCATCCCCCTAATCCACTTCCCTCCTCCCCCACGTCCTCCGGTTGATTATCCCTTAGCTTTTGGATGAAATTTATCATCTTGGTCTCTTCAGGGCTTGGCCTTTTGATTCCCTAAAAGCTTTGTTTCTACAAATCAGAGCATTGGCTTTCTATATCTAGGCTCTCTGAAGTCCATGGTGGAAGCTTGACCCTTCCTCTGTCCTTGCTTTCCAGGAAAGCACTGTCTCAATTCTCCCCAGCAAGAGAGGCTCTGACTTAGGAGTGCAAAAGAAGAAAAGCACAGCCATACATGAATATGCTTTAAAATATCTCCATGCAAGGTCCGATGGCACTGTACCTCTCCCACTTGAACCTCGTCATGGCTTCCTGTCTATTGCTTGTCAGATAAAAATCTTCAACATGGCCCCAAAGAGCCAGAGTGGACTGGTTTTTACTTTCCTTTCCAGCTGATGATCTGCATGGATATCTGAACGGCTGTTCTCCGGCCTGTGTGCTTCACCTTGAAGGAGCTATGCTCCCTCCCCAGTGGATGTCCTCTTCCCTTTTCCACCCCAGCTTACTACGCTGCCTTCCTCTGGACCCGCCTGGCCTCTGTGTGTCCTCCAGGTGCTCCCAGACAGGCTGTCTTCTCTTCATCTCAGGTGTTCCTCTTGCTTGTTGGGTTAGGCGGTTACTCCCTCCCTCCCCTGAAGCTGTAAGCTGCTGGAGAACTGGTACATAGTCCTCTAGTCCTCTTACTCACCACTGGTCTTCAGTGGGTGAATAAATGGACTAGATGGAAGAAGGATTGAAAGCAAGGCTGGTAGTTATTCATTAAAAACCATCTTGCAACTGTAGGTCCCAATCCAATTTTGTGTAAGTGGTCCATGGGCAGATAGATAAAGCCTTAGGAATGGCCAGAATACATAGCTACTTCTTAAGGATGATTAGAGACAGAAAAGCTAAATCCTCCTAAGTCACTTGCTCCCACCCTTTGGAAATTTCACCATTCAATCTTATTCCTTCAAGAATATTCTACTAAAATTCAAGTAATTTGCAGGGACAGTGTGTCTCAACTGAGCACTTGGATTCAACTCCTTCATTTCCAACGTGGATGAAATTTACATCAGCTCCCTGGACCCTGAAGAGCTATTCCAATGCCCCCGGGATTCATAGTCTGTAGATTTCCTATCATCCTACCAAGTACAGAGAGAATCATTCTGATGTCACAATCAAATTGGCTACTTGTCCCTTCAATGCTTGGCACCAGGTTCCTGGGGCCAAAATCACTTATCCTGTCCCAAGCTATGACAACAAAAATTGTATTCAAAAGTTGAACTTCAGACAAGAGACTCTGGCTGCAAGAGCCAAAGGGCACCACACTGCCCTCCTTGCTATGAAGACTGGGGTAAAGGTCTGGGGGAACGGGCCAACACCCCATTGGTCTCCTGGAGCATAGCATGACCAACAACCCCGCAAACAACTTCATTCTGGGACATGAGACATGGGAGTTCTCAAGTCTTTGCCATATGTTCTGCCATGGAAAAGCAATGGAAATGCACAGAACTAAAAATCTAACTCACCAAGTGCCAGACCCCAAAAGACTTTGCTTCTTCCTGCTACCAATGGGTTGTTTGTATTCTCCTAAAACAGCGGTTCTCAACCTGTGGGTCATGACCCACAGAAACTGTATTAAAGGGTCACGGCATTAGGGAGGTTGAGAACCACTGTCCTAAAATAATTATAGACCAATAAACTGTGACTTTCAAAAAAAAAAAAAAAAGACCCCACAAATAATTCTAGGAGCATTTAATCCTCATGAAGTACACTTTGTGCTGCTGAACTGACAGTCGAGCTGTGGAGATCAGGGGAGTAGGCTGGGAGAGCAGAGAGAGGAGGGAGGAGAGAGAAACGGAGCCGGGAGGAGGCGGCAGGCACTTTGGATGAGGCCCTGCGTGGGAAGCCACAGACTTGCGAATTCTGATCCTTTTACTTTCACACTTTATGATCCAGTCAAAAAGTCATTTCATGGTTTTGATCCCCTGTCCTACCATGGCTCTGTGCCTGAAGGAGCAAAGACGGAAAACCAAACAAACAGGGTGGCGCCTATGGCTCAGTGAGTAGGGCACTGGCCCCATATACCAAGGGTGGCGGGTTCAAACCCAGCCCCGGCCGAAATGCAACAAAAATATAGCCGGGCGTTGTAGTCCCAGCTGCTCGGGAGGCTGAGGCAAGAGAATCGCAGAAGCCCAAGAGCTGGAGGTTGCTGTGAGTCTTGTGATGTCATGGCACTCCATCGAGGGCAGTAAAGGGAGACTCTGTCTCTACAAGAAAACAAACCAAAAAACCCCCAAACAAACAGTAGAGATTTCAGAAGTAAATGGACCACGTGGACATTATAAGGACCAGGCGCTTAGCATGTGACGAGTCCCTCCTGGAGAAAGCTTCATTTATTCATCTGGTTAGTCTTTCAAGAAATGTGACTGAGTGTGTACCAAGTGCCAGGCACTGAGCAGACACTGGAAATACAGAAAAAACAGACATGTTTTTGTCCCTGTGGAATAGTAGGAACTTTCCCCAAGGGCTTTTCCAAAAAAGGCATGATTCTCCTGGGCCTGCCCAGGCTCCCACAGTTCACAACTGCCCCAAAATGATGGGACGGGGAATTTGAGAAAGTGGAGGAGTAGATTGCATTTCTGGGAGGTGCAGAAAGCGTTAATGGGGAAAGGAAACAATATTCATCTTTCCCATCTATTCTCATTTGTGGTAGCAGGACACAGGAGGAGAAAAAAGGGCTGTGGGTTAGATGCAGGACTCTGGAAAATGTCTTCACTCTGGTTTGTGACATGCTGCTGGCCTGATGGCAGCCTGGGGCTTTGAAGCTTTGCTGCACATGGAGAAAATCTGTGCACCTGAAAGGGGGGGTTTAACTGGCTGGTGACATGGCCTTCAGCTAAATCTGCTGCATCTCATTTCCTTTATTTCCTTTTGTTCCTGATATCCAATCTCCACGCTTCTCCAGTTATGTAAGAGCTGGAATCTTCACTTCCTAGCATTCTACCTTGAAAAAAATTCCTTTTATTCCTTCCCTTACATTTATTACACATCCTCCCTTCACCCCAGGCCCTTACAGAGGGTATTTACAAAACAAAGCTATTCTTTTTAACAACAGCTACATAATCTCTTTTCTAAAACTCGGTTTTGAAAAGTCAATATTCCTCGATTGGTAATTTCCCATAATGTGGTTAGTTTAACTAAATGAAATTTGAAAAACCAAACTATTTGCAAGAACAATTGCATTCTTACAAGTTGTCCTTAATTTCCTGCTCTTAGATATTTCTTAGACTTTTTCATGTCCTGCCTCATTATTGGCTAAGTGACAAAGTCAGAAAAAGCTGGCCTTGAACCATTTGAGAAGAAAGGTGGAATTAGGGGTGTCTTCACTGTGAGTGACAGGATTGATGTGAGTGAGCTGAATCCAAGTCAAGAAAGGGAAGGGACAGGGAGGGGGCTTGTCAGCAGATGAAGAGGACTCAAGGCCTGCCAGGGTCCCACCAGAGGAGTCAAAAGCTCCTGGCTCCTTCACCCTCTCACCCTGCCCATTAGGAGAAAGGCAGGGGTGGAGCTGGAGGGACAGGCTGTTTGGGAAAGGAGTCCAGGAGTTAATGGGGAAGTGGTGTGGGGCTGTGTTTTGCACGCCCTTCCTTGGTAAGAAGGAACAGCCTTTGAAAGAGCTGTCTGCAGAGGTTGCCTGTGCTCCCTCACCAGTTCACGCCCACCCAGAAGCTGTGCACAACTGTGCACACTAGATCCCCAGTGACGTGGTCAGCTCTGAAGGCCATTTTGGACCCTGCTCTGCTGGACACACTTGTCTGAGCTCCTTGAAATGCTGCTCTCTCGTGATCATCTGAGCACCTCTCGGTGTCTGAGACGCTGTAGGGCCTTGGTTTTGCTCCTCTGCCTGACCGCTCTGCTCCATTCTCCTCTGCAGGCTTCCCCTCCACCCTGTCCCGCTAGGTGTTAGGTGCCCCCAAGGCCTGCTCCCCCGCCCTCTTCTAGTCTCTATCTCCTCTCTCTCTTTAAGTAGTTTCAGTTCCCTGTGATGGAACAGTAGTCTACTTTAAGAAGACAGTTCCCCTGGATGTCTCACAGCAGCTCACATTCAGATGTGAAGACAGAGCCTTTGCAGCCTTCCTCCAGCTCAAACCTGAGCCTCCCCACTCCTTTTTGTCTAAGAGCTACTACCGTCATCCTCCTGGCTACTAAAGGCCCTGATTCCTGGTACCCGCCTGGACTCCTCGCATTTCTGTTCACCTCTGTCCAACCCAGTAGCAAGTTCTATCGGCTGTATGTCTAAATATCTCAGGTATGCACTGATCTTCCTTCGCCTCCATTGCAACCATCTGGGTCAAAGCCACAGTCAGGTCTCATGTGGCTAATGGCTGGAACTTCCTCCTGCCTCACCATTTCTTCCCTCCCTTCTCCCACAAGTTTCCCACAAAGTATTCTTTGAAAGGCAGATGTGTCATTTCCCTATGTAAAATTTCTCCATGATGTTCCATTGCCCCAAAGGTAAAGGCCCACAAGGTCCTGCCTGTTCTGGCTCCTCTCGACTTCACAGCTTTGTCCCATGACCAGCTCCTGCTCGCTCACTGGGCACCAGCCCCAGGGATGTTGTGGAAACACACAAAGCTTTTCCTATCCTGGGCCCTTTGCAGTCACTCTTTCCTTTGCCTGGACCACTTTCTCATTATTTATGACTCAGCCTAGATACCCTCTCCCCAGAAGACGTGTGCTTTCTCACACTCAGTATTTCTCTCCAGGTATAAATCACCACTTGCAATCACTTATTTGTCTAACTGTTTACTGCATCTCACATGAGACCATAAGCTTCCCAAGGACAGGACTAATAGCATCTGTCCTGTTCTCCATTTATCCTTGATTAACAGAAGACTGGGCAGATAATATGTGCTCAAGGAATGGTTTTTGAATGAATGTATAAAAATAGCATCAGTGGGTGGGGCATGGTGGCTCATGCCTATAATCCGAGCACTCTGGGAGGCCAAGGCAAGTTCAAGACCAGCCTGAGTAAGAGTGAGATCCCATCTCTACTAAAAATAGAAAAAATTAGTTGGGTGTTGTTTGTAGGCACCTATAATCCCAGCTACTTGAGAGGCTGAGGTAAGAGGATCTCTTGAGCCCAGGAGTTTGAGGTTGTTGTGAGCTATGACACCACAGCACTATACAGAAGGCAATAAAGTGAAACTCTGTCTTTAAAAAAAAATAGTGCTGGTGATAACTAATATTACCCCAAACAGGGCTCCAATCTTGAGTACTTAACTACAAATAGTTTTTGTTGGGGAAACTTTTTTTTTTTGAAATGTCTAATTGATCTGGAATTGGGATTACCGCATATACTCGAGTATAAGCCGACCCGAGTATAAGCCGACCCGAGTATAAGCCGACCTCCTTAATTTTACCCTAAAAACTGGGAAAACTTAGTGACTCGAGTATAAGCTGAGGTGGAAAATGCAGCAGCCACTGGTAAATTTCAAAAATAAAAATATATACCCAAAACAATTACAATAATTGAGGAATCAGTAGGTTAA